>JAOVYX010004147.1:0-10453 GCA_035668315.1 Drosera spatulata
TCCAGTAAGATATATTCTCCTGGAGTATCTGGTGAATTCCTGTCCATGTTGCTGCTATTTATATTGAAGAGCTTTTAATTTTTTGCAACCTCTGGGGCTATCTTGACAGCGACGGTAAAGGCTGACTTTAGTATTCACCAATCATGTGCCTTACCCATGATTTTCCTGTGATTGGTGGTTTTAGTACCTTTGTGCATGTTAGGTAAACCACCAGGGTATCTCTGACATGTGAAATTGTTAATAAACCTGAGGTGTACATTCCCCTTATAAATATGATGTTTTGATTGATGGGAAGAATTTATTATAAATTTTTTAACTACTCCTGATTTTCTTCAATCAATCAGACGTTAGAGGAGTGGTGGTGGTGTGCACCCGGGGTGCTCCTAATACCTTCCGGCTTGTTTTATGGATTTTTTAACACTTGATATAGGGTGGATCGGTGTATCTATTATCCACACATCATTTGGCAAGTTTCCTTTTGGCTGTAGAGTTCTTCTCACATAAGCTTTGTTATGATTTTTGCAATTATTCTGCCATTATTCTAATTTTTGCATGATAAGCTTATTGCTTCTTTTTGGCAGTGGAGTTCTCACTTAAGCTGTGTTGCGATTTCTGCCATTATTCTGCCTACATATCTGTGCCTTGGTTTCTGTTGCCTTTGTGTATTCATTTTCTTGAGAGGTTGGTAGGTAGATAGTGCATTGTTGGGTTCTATATTGACATTAAAGTAGGATGCTATTTGATGATTGGAATGGCAGTTTATTATCGAACTACGAGCTTTTGTTTTATGAATAGTTACTGAGAATATTTTTTGATTTACGCTTGGTATGGTATTTGGTATGCTCTTTGATTGTGTATTTGTTATGGGATTTTGTTTCATATATGAGAACCTGGAATAGTGTTCAAGGCATGATAGTGATCCTAGGTAGATATGCAATTGTTCTGCTACATGCTAACCTTTTTCCTTTTTCTTAAATGCAGTAAGTATAAGTACGAACACAACCTAACAAAAGAGTTGTGCTGAAGGAGTCCGTAGCAACTGTTCGGGTTAGTACTGGATCCACAAGAACCAATTATGTAGATAAGTAGAAGAATGATGTTTCGAAACCGACTCTTGTCGAAGACACTGATGAACAACCTTGGGTGCCTAAAGGAGTTTCATGTGAACATGAACCTGTCTCTCTTTTCTTCACCTCTCTTTTTCTCGTAGCTGGGTTTACTCCAGTTGTCTTAATGTAGTTTAACTGACATATACTTGATTGGAATATGATTGAAACAGGACTCTCCATTTGGCATCCAATTCTCGCAAGTATACACCTTAGTGAAGAAAGAATCCTGTCGATAAGAACACATGGGTATATCGGCCTTTTTTCTTTTGTCTATGGAATACTGTTGATCATGGAGAAGTTGGTCCGTTTATTTTCATATCTCCTAGTTGTGGGTTGATATGGTCATATCTCCTAGTTGTGTGATCTCTCTTTTTCTCATAGATTCTCTGTTGTCATCATTCCAATGTTGAGTAAATTACTCATACTGTCTAAAGCCACCATAATAAATCGTCTTTATATGATGTGCCATTAAATCCCACCAAAATGCGGATTGTGACATTTAGGAGTGCCTAACTATTCGAAAGTCTTAAACCATATGCTAAATTCCACTTTCACGTTTTAAATTCAACTTCCATTTTAACGTCTTAAATTTGATTATGGGGGATACTGATAAAGATTGAGTTTGGATACAGGATACCGTAGGATGGGAATATATTTGAGGGAAGTAGTTGTGCAAATTGACTCTATCTTAAAAATGTACTATGATTTATGGTATCATGCTAGCACAGTAGCACTGCATATAACTGTATAAGTGTTAATAAGACGATAGATATAATAAATTATAGTTGCTGGATTTCTTTGGTATGATTCAGAGTCATCGCAGTAGAGTGAGTTGTTGCCAGAGTGATATCCTTTTGTGGTCACGCGGGTGACTCTATTCATTTTTCTGTTGCATCTTGTTGTCAAGTCAAACTCTATTCATTTTTGCAGATCTTTCTTGTTCCCCTTTGAACAAGTGTGGAGACACAGATAATAGTCAAACTCCATGGTAAGTTTGAGTTTCCTCAATATGTTCTCATTGCAAGTGTTACATAAGAGTCATACACTAGAAGCTCACTAGTTCAGATTCTTATGTTCTCTTGAGACATTTACTAGAGCCCCTTGTTAAGCTTGAAATAATTCTTGATAGGCCATTAGGCTGATTTTGACAGACTTAGATCCTCGGTAGGTGGAGAATGACCGTTTACTACCAACATTTACATGAACTTGGAATTTTGCTAGTCACAAGAAATTATACTAATCCCAGTCTGTCCAGAGTCCACACTCCAGATCATGTAATTTAATCCTTCAATGATTTAGGAACTAATTATTCTTATTGTTTTGTTTATTTAGAGCGAGTTACTGTCATCTTATGTTACTTCTTCCCATGTTTTTCTATTGATTCCTTTTTCTGACTTGCAGCATTCAATTTCAGCATACATGGAATGCACAGAACTGATCCTTCCTGTCATTGTTAAAAGGTACATCAACTGTGATTAAACATCTTTGGTTGATTAGAGAAAGTGTGATAAGCTACTGAAAGTAATCATAAGAAAATGTTGGAGATAAGGGCTCCAGTATTTCTATGTTTGTGCCTAATGCTTAACGAAAGCTTTCGTTGTCAATTTGTCATCTTCATAATATTCTTTTGCTCTGAAAATGCTTTTCTTGGAGACACAGATTCCATTAACTTTGATTGCACTGATGGTGGTCAGGAAAGGATAGGGACCCATGTTTGTGCTGTAATAAGCTATTGACTACTGTAATATTGACGAAACCAAGGAGTTGAATTGAGGTTTTTGCAGAGTAGAAGAATTCTGAAGTTTGGGACTCAAAGCACCAAGTATTACTGTATAAGGGCTCGTATAGACCAAGAGTGTGTGTAACTTATGATCAGATAGCTAATACCCCATGAGATATAAAATAAGCAGTTGTAGTATATATTAGCATAAGTCTGCATATAAGCATTTTTATACTACTAGTAAAAAGCTATTGCGGTGCTGTGATAAAGTCCAGGCTACCAAGCTCTGTGTCTCGTGATTGGTTGCTCTTTATTTCCATAGGAAAATTCAGGGCATGTGCTGGGATAAAATAAGTGGCTCTTTTACTGGGTTGAGTGGTTTAATATTCTATATTATGAAGATCAAATTGATATGTAGTTGATAAGATTTGATCTTGACAGATGATCTTCATCTACTTCAAGCTTCAATATATTGGTGCACTGAGTTGCTATGCAGATTGAACTTTGATCACGAGTGGAGCATCAAGTCATCTGTATTCAAGTTCTCGGCTGGGGCCATGCTGTCTCCAGCATAACCACAAGATGAAGACTAAAGTGGAGCATTTGTGCAGAGGTGCGTTTAGGACCCAATCACCATATTTTAATTCTCTGTTGTCTGGGTCAATCTTATCTTATTTTCATGGAACATTGCTGTTTGTCCAAATTTATCCCACTTTTGACGCCGGACTAGGATCTCTGGTGCAACCCTAACCAGTAAATGATGGATTCTTGAGAAACTCATAATCGTCTATGTTCCTGTTATAAATCTCATCATCTCGAGTTTTCCTTTGAAATTCGCAATTAACATATTCATTCTCTTATCTGATAATCTCATTCCATGTTTCTTAGTCGGCTCTTTTTTCCTTCTACATGAATTTTTTTTCTTGCCTCTTCTTGAGTGCCCTTTTGTCATGGAAAATTTCTCATCCACAGCTTCTTTCTTCTGTTAGTACTGGGAAAATTCAGCTGCAGTACATCTTTATGAGAAAGAAATTTTCAGGCAAAACTTTGTTTAAAACTTGTTTGCTCTTGCTAGTACTCTAGACCAAGTCCATATTTGGCCCTTCGTCGTTCAAGTGCTTGTAATTAGCGGGTTGCAACATGTCCTGCCGAACTCAACCACATTGGTTTTCAACTTTCAAGCATGTGGCTTTTAGCTCATTTCCTGTCTACAAATGCTCATTCTCCATCCCCTATGTTCTGCAGCCACCAATTAGAACCAAGTACTGGAAGCTTATAATATGAATAGGATCAGGAATAGAGTGATGCTTGAAAGAGATTTATAATTTGAACTATGAAGAAGAATGAGATTTCAGACCTTAGACTAACCAATCGGGCAGATTGGGCTGAGGGAAGCCCTTTTCTGTTTCAAATATGATGATGACATTGCATCTTTCTTGCTCAAAATCAGTTTGTGCTTGGTTTTGGTCCTCTTGTGTTGCTCCATCAATGTAACTGGGTTAGCTCCACCGAGAATATTTTCCTATCTCAAATTTTTCCTTCCAATCCAGTCTCAACACTACAACCCAGATTTTTTTTGTCAATTGTGCTATCATGGCCCTCCTTAAAACTTGCATCCATATCCTTGTTGAATTGCTATCCCTCCCTCATGTTTCATTGTTTTCTGTGATTCCTCTTTCGACTTCTGAATCATGTTATAGGATTTTGCTTCATAGCCCAGAGGATATGATTTTCGGCCATTAGCCTTAATTCTATTAGATGGTTGTCACAAGAGAGAGTCGATAAAGGAAACTAGAATGGTTATGGATCAATTGTGTTTACGTTCAACAAACACGATGATTCGTCTAGTTCTGAATGCAGTTGGAAACCAAGTTCGTTTCTGGTCCGCATCTTCTTGTTCTGCACTCTACGTTGAATTTGATTCACATGCGCCACCTTTCTTCTGTATTGTTCTCAATCATGTTTTCATCACACAATCAAGGACAAGTTAGCTTGCATTCTCTATTCGGCAATTCTTTTTCAGTGAAGGAAAAGATAGAGTAAATATGATCTGATTCTGTAGTTACGTACATTTTGTTTTCCCTTGTCTTCAAATTTTAGCTCCCCTACAAGCCTTTTATCACAATGAACTTTTGATTGTTTGCAGAGCTGCTTTTTGTGAAGAAGTGAACTACAGAAGTGCAGCTCTTTACTTCTCAAAGAGAAGAGGGTTAACATTGCTATCTCAAATGCGAAAAGGTACCTCTTATTCCTCTATATTTTGAAGAATCTAATAATTGATTTCATCATCAATAATAAAAATTAAAAAGGCATTTTCTCGATATAAGTAATTCAACATTTTAATCCAATGATTTCTCATTCAATCTCAAATTTTCTAACACTAATGGGATTGGACTTAAGTGCTATGATTTTTAACAACAAAGTTCATCAACCGCTCAAAATTCATTAATCACTCGAATGTTTCCAGTACATAGCGTATCAGCATCAACACCGTACAATGCCTATTACAACTCACCTAATGCATCATGACAACTAAACAAAACAAGCAGCCATATCATGAAACCAGTACTTCAGCATTTCTGCAACATAGAGACATGAACATCACGAACTACAGTTTGAAAAGTTCTGCTGCCATAGTGAAATAGTCGTGCATATATATATGAAAGCTGCATGGCATTTTCTACGAATACGAGACATAGCTGACTTCCCCTTCATTTGCTTAACAATCCAAGGAAACCAATTTCTCCAAGCAGCTGCACCTATTCGAAGCTTCAGAATATCATTGACCCCTCAGATCACTTTCCTTGAATAGGCACAAGCACTAAAGAGGTGCGTATGTGTTTCATCTTGTTGCCGGCACAGCAGGCAACTAGCATCCTGAACCAAATTCATCATCTTCGATCGATCTCTAGTCTTCAAAAGTCTTCAATTTACGACGCATAGCAAGCCATGCTATCATACCTTGCCTAGGCAATATTTCCTTGGCCCAAACACATCTCCACCAGCTACATCTACTAGCAGAAGATCTGAAAATAGCATAGGTAGCAGCAGTATAATGAACGTCCACATTAGGATGCTGGCAAACAACATGTAGATATGTATCCTGTATTCTCATAAGACCCTTCCAGAGCCAACTATCACAAGCTTTCAATTTGCATAAAAAAACAAAGCTGATTTTCGATTTCGTTTGTGATTTTCATTTGGAGATAACATACTTATGGATTCTAAGTTGTCTTCTCTCTTTCCTGTGAGTCTTTTTTATCCTTATTATTTGTGTATGGTTTTATTAGTTTTTTTTTCCATTGAAATTAGATTTTCATTTTTCATTACTGTTTGTTAAGATAATTGAGCTTTTGCTAAGTTATTTAAAAATACCATCTAACCAAAATAATGTAGAAAATGTAATTCACCCTTTTTTTCGTGTTAATATCTCGTAGACTGTTTTTGAGAAGAAAAAAAAGAGAGAGAAGGAGAAAAAAAAAGTTATTTTTCTTTTCGAAAAAAGAAAAACTCTAGCCTGGCTTAATGTGTGGTGAAGATTTTCATTTCTCAGTTTTGTGCAATTTGAGACTCTCCACTATCCATTTTGATTTGAAAGTTGATCCTTTTGAATCATCCTATTTCTTTTTTCTTTTCTCCTCTCTCTCTCTCTTGAAATCAAACAACCTAATTACAATTATTTACATTCAACCATTATTTTGTGTTTTCTTGCAATGTATGTACAATTCTTTATTTCAACTCCGCACGTGATTCTATCAGTTTCATTTATAAGGTTTCTTTAATCTTTCTCATTTCAGTTGCAATCTGTTGAGATATAAATACTATAATGGATCTATTAGTAAAGTTGGTTTATCACATGGTATCAGAACAAATATGACAGTGAGGTCACGAGTTCGAATCATACAACCCTTAGTTGTTGTTGTGGTGTTTGTGTTGTTTTTGTTACACTTGGTTTGTGTTGGTCAACAAAGCCCAAGTGAGTTTTCGTGTGAGGAAAAATGTTAAAATATAAATAATATAACGAGTCTATTATCATCAATTTAAGGTTTTGATAGAGTTAATTCACATCACAATCAAACTTGTTTCTTTCACCTCTTGTGTTAATCGATTTGAAGTTTGCTATATAGATGACGGTTATGATGGACATATCAACAATTCTGAGACATTTGAGAGATGTACCTAGAGCATATGCATCGATGTTATTTTGGACGGTTTTTGTAATATCCCAAAATTTTTGATATTTAACATTATAACGAGTATATTATGAACGAATGAATAAATATAATGAACGATTAATATTATAACGCTAAAAAATTATTGTGTGTCAGGATTAACGATTTTAATCCCATAGATGTTGGATTATTAATTGGGATATGATATTGATATGTTTGAGAAAGTCGACATAGATCAATTATCGAAAGATCAATAATATGAAATTAAATGAATAACATACTGATGAAAATTTAAAGATGGGTTAAACTGTCCCGACAAAACGTCTGTCAGCCTTCTAAATTTCTCGTATTCTTTCTTTTCATCATTTTTCCCCTTCTATAGTACTTTTTCCTCTATCATCATCACTCATCACTGACTCTCCCATACTCTCTCTTTTCTATTTACTCGTACATCTCACATCTTCCTTTTCGATTTCTCTTTATTGTTTCTTCTCCTTCCTTCGCATGAAACCAACACAACCAAACCCAAACACATCACCCTTCCTTCGTCACCACCCGACCATCACCATCTCCTTCCTCGCTTTCTCTCCATGCCCAACAAACACCCATCGCACCATCTCCCTCCTCTCGTCTTCTTCTTTCTCTCGTCACCCATCACCAAACCATCATTATGATACCGTCACCACCAAGCGCACCCAACACCGTCGACACCCACCGCCAACCACCAGCTACCCGACGTCACCATCACTTCTAGAAGTCTCCAACGACCACCAAGGACTCCCCTAAGTCGAGCAATAGCAACAACGCCCCCTTCCCTTGATCTCCTTCCTAGCTAGTCCACGGCATCCAAGGACGGAGGAGGATGGTGGCAGCAGTAGCTTCTCTGACGATGTTTTCGGCCACCGACGGGATAATAGGGAGGTCAGAGAGGTAACGAGTGAAGCGAACAATGGTGTTGGTTAGGGTTTCTAGGGTTTCTTGAACTTTAAGGCGAACTGGGGTTTTCAATCTTCAAAGATAACTTAGTCCATCTCAATCCGTCTATTGCTTAATGATTTGTGTATACGATGTGTTGTGATGGTGGTAATGAGGAAAGTACTGTTGGAGGGCGATGACATGTTTGGTTATATGCTTGGTGTGTTAAGACGTTGAGGGAACAAGAATTTCGATGATTATATGTATGGTTACATGTATTAGGTTATGGGACATTGTTTTGATGTTACCCATGGTCCCAGAGTGTCATGGGTGTGTTGTGTTGTATGTACATATGTTTGGTGTGGTGATACGATGAGTTCTGCATAATCACGGGGTTTATACATAAAAGGGTACTAAATATATCATGGGGGATCAAGTTATAACAACCGGCCTTGACAATGGGACCAGGATCGAGGATGAATGTTTTACTTGTTTGATGTGTGATGTGGGATATTGGGATTAGAATAGGATAGAATACATACCATTATAACATATATGTCATCTCAAAAAATTAAATAAAAGCGACCCTTAAATACTTAAATAAAAAGGACATGAGAACATAGAGTTTGGTTCCATTATCTGTGTGATATGATGAAAAACGAATAAAACAATATGCATGTCCCTGAGTTGTGGAGGTTGAGTATTGCACATCCCTTCTTGGATTCGTTGGATTGTTGGTCGTTTTTCTTGAAAATATTATGAAAGTTGAGTATGTGTCCCTTCTTGGGTCTGGCGTGATCATTATCGTATTTTTCTTAAATGTGTGTTAAATGTTTAGCTTGGCGTCCCTTGGATCCATTGGCATCATTCGTTATTCTCTTGTATAGTCTTGTTGGCTGTGATTTGAGTCAATGAACTCTAATTTTATTCTTTGAGTTATCGTCACGTGTGAGGACTAGGTAGGGAGCGATGAGTAGTACCCATCCTCTTTACGTGCATCACTCTGCCGAGAGATATTTTTTAATGCTGTTATCCGGAGTCTCATTGAAAATGCTCGAGAGATGCGATGCACGAAAAATGCAAATATGGATTGAATCGAATGAAAATATGATCTTATGGTGTAGCCTGGCTAACAATTGACGTACTATCTTTGTACTCTGAGTGCTACGTCTTTGAAATCGTGTCTCGAGTCGAGTCATGGACTCGTGATAATAATAATAAAAAAACATAAAAGATATGAAGACGTATAAACGAAAGTACTTGTTTGATATAACACTCATATTTTTAGAAGTTATGAAAATGTTTTACTAGAACTCATCGATTCGTCATAATCAAGAGATTGCTCTGCAAATTAAATTCATATACTCTAGGTTACTGAGTTCTATATTCACAGGTAATGTTTTTCGTTTGTAGGTAGTCAATAGGTTGATGATAGAATCTAATAGGTTGAGTGTTGCGATTTAAACCTTGAGACAATCTCAGAATTGTAATCCAGCAGGTAATCGATCAATTCACGAGTACAATTGATAAATAACGAGAACGAAAAACGGCATCAGATTTGCATGGGAAAAATCCTCAAGGGGAGGAAAAAACCCACGGGAAGAAAAACTCACTAATCAAAGGGAATCAGATTACAGAGATTTTCTTTTGAGATCGCTCTCTTCTGTGTATCGCTCTGGAAACCCTAGTTTCTTTCTCATCTTATTTTCTACACAATAAGGGTCTATTTATAGGGTATAAAAAATCAAAAAAATCAATGCCAAATAAATAGCAATCTCCACCTTTGGCATTTACTTTACGATCCATACCAGAGCAACTCACTAACGAACTCCCGTGCCACAGCCTGGCACGTCCTCACATCCCCTTCACGTGGCGGGGATGCTCCACCACAAACTCAGCACGAAGAAACATTGATCAAGTCTAAGCAGCGCTTAAACTTGATCTTAGGAACTATCTTGGTAAGCATATCTGTCGTATTCTCTTTTCTGTAAACTTTCTGCAAATCTACAGTCTCAGAATTCAATCATTCTCTAATCTTGTGATAACGAATATCGATATGCTTCTTCCGAGCATGGTACACCGGATTTCTTACCAAGTAGATCGCACTCTGACTGTCACATAGCATGCGAACATCTTTTTCCTGCTTGAACCCAAGTTCCTCAATCAGATATTTCAACCACAATGCCTCTTTTTCACCCTCTGTTAATGCCATATACTCTACTTTCGTGATAGACAACGCAACCACATCCTGCAACACAAATCTTCAGCTCACAGGTCCACCACAGAAAGTAAAAACATACCCACTCGTAGACCTCCTGGAATCCAAATTACCTGCATAGTCTACATCCACCATGCCAACTACATCACTCTTTGCAACCTGCCCATCAAATAAGATGCCATAATCTGTACTTTCAGTCAAGTACCGCATAATCCATTTCACAGCATTCCAATGCTCTCTTTCTGGATTAGCCATATACCTGCTAACTACACCAATAGCTTGAGCAATATCTGGGCGAGTACATACCATAGCATACATG
>JAOVYX010004148.1:0-10453 GCA_035668315.1 Drosera spatulata
AGCATTGTAGGACCCTAAAATAGGAATAAGGATAAAGAAACCATTGGTACGGTGTACTGTTTTTATATCCCCTTAGTATGTCCGTCCCCTCTTTCCCTTGGCAAGATTCCCTTCTGTCCCCCAAAACCAACTTTTATGTAGTTTTGAAACTCATACACCCTGTTTGTGAGTTAGACCGGAAAAGAAAGGACTGAAAGATAACCCATTTTTCTTTCCTCCCACCATTTTGGGGAGGAAATTTTTTTGACCAAAATCCTTCTAATTTTCCATCTAATTTTCGCGAACTGTTCGACTCGACTCTGCTTGAGTCCTTTAGTCGAATCGAACTCGGCAAGGATTTCTAGTTCGAGAGGTGTTCGATAAGTTCGACTCGAGTTCGACTTATGTGTTCGCAAGTAGGACCGAGTTCGACCGAGTTCGGGTTCGATCGAACGGCTCGACTGAAATTAATAAATTAATAACTATTAAATAACATAATATAGAATTTCAATCATAAAACTATTGAGAGCCCTCTTGGACATTAATTGCATTGAGTTTTTTAATGTACTTTTGTTCTTAAAATTATATATGGTTTATTGTGTTTTTTTTACTGATTCCTATTATAATGTTAATTCATAAGTTTGATAATATCTATTATGCATATATAAGTAACAATTGTTCTTTCATAATTTTGTTATGAGTCATAACACGTAACAGTTGCTAGACTTGTGGGCTGCTAATATGATCTTACATGTAGTAGATTATTTGTTTCACTGGTTTTGTAAAACAACTTGGTGGAGATCCTCGAATATGATTATTTGATCGTATTTTCTTATGTGTTTCTTATTTGTTGTATATTGTTTCTCTGATTCTCTCTTTTAAAGAATATTTTTATTTGTTGGTTAACAGATTTCTGTAATGTCTGGTGTGTATTTTAGTAGATTTTTATGATGATGAGTAACATTACATGAGTATAAATTATAAACAACACTTGAACTTCCGAGTAACATCGATAGAAATGGTTAGATTTGACTCGATTTGACTCGGTTCGGTGTTCGACAAACTACTCGAAGAGAAGTTCGAAACTCGACGAGACATGCTCGAACACCGAGCTTGAGTTTTTCACTAGTGCACGAGATCGACTCATGTTCGACTCGAAATAAAAAGTCAAAGTTCGAGATCGAATTCATTGACACTCGACTAGGTTCGATTTTTTACAGTCCAACACACGTATGATATGAGAAAAGAATTTGACCACTTTCCTTTCTTTTCGATCCCTTTCCTATTAAATTGAAACTAACAAGCACACTCATAAGCACTTTTTGCTACAAATAGCTTTCGGTTTGTCCATTCTTTTACAGAACATACCTTTTTCCTTGTAATGATTTGAGTCTGTCTTGCAGTTGCTCAACGGTGAGGGAACATTAGCTTTCGAATTGGGAACTGCACGAGGAAGTCGCTGCATCGAATCTGAAACGTTGAGTGAAATTGGGCTCTAAAAGGTGCCGAATCGTCGGAATAATATGCGATTATTATTGGTTCTTGCTGTGGTATGAGGTCTGTGTGAATAGGCGGAAGAAGAGAGGAAAAAGGATAAGAGCAATAATCATGGAGCCGCCAAGGGGTGTTTTGTCTAGCCTATTGCAATTTCTTCGGTTTCTGCCCTTCTTCGTTGGTATTCTTCTCGTCGGACCTCTCAAAGGTTAGCCTGTGATACGTTCACTTACCCTTTATGCAGTTGACTTGCTTTCAATAGTTACCTTTCGTCGTGGACGTCTATGAGCAATTGTGATTTGCAGGAAACTTTTGGCACTGAATGACGGTCGAAATTTTCAGTTCAGTTAATGTGCTCTCTTGGAGTTTAATTTCATTGGAACTTTGGATTTGTTGTTTGTTAGTGAGGGTTTATTGTAGTAGTAAATTGTATTACGAGGGCGTTGCTCTCGTACACGGTGGCATGGTGTAGCTTCCCTTTAATGACCAGTTTCTTAAAGTGGATGATGTATGCTCCATTGGTGTTATTTTTTCCTTCTATCCTTCCAAGTTATCTAATCTAAGTTCAGTTACATGGATATTTCATTTCTTTACATGGTCTTGCAGTAAAAGCAAGGGAATAGTGAAACTGACTTATGGCGGATAGAAACAGTCTTAGCAGACATGTAGATTCTCAACCTCCATCAGTCAATAGAGATTTTTAACTATTAGTTAAAAAAATATTTCAGTGTCATACCGTGCCATAACTTAATTGCAAGTTGATATGCTTCGGCCATCTCAGGTTCTACAAAGTTACTAATGGGTAAGTGCGTTTGTGTCTGAAATCTTAGTACTGGTTTTGTGTTTGTTTCATGAGTTAGTTGCTTACCATCCATCGTGTTTAATCTTGAAGGGCTCAAACTTTGGTGCAGGGATTGTCTTCTGTCCATTTATCTGCCTGATTGTGACTACTGGGAACTCTGCTATCATCTTGGGTCTTTGGCCAATGCATTTTTTCTGGACATATTACAGTGTGCTGAGGTACTTACCTAACATACCATTTTCACGCCTTTCATTTTCTTTTCAGTTGCGGCTATCGGAAACTCTGCTAA
The DNA here is from genome assembly GCA_035668315.1 of Drosera spatulata. NCBI lineage: Eukaryota > Viridiplantae > Streptophyta > Magnoliopsida > Caryophyllales > Droseraceae > Drosera > Drosera spatulata. The sequence continues at coordinate 2,565 of JAOVYX010004148.1, forward strand.
ATCTGAATAATTTTCGCTCCATTGCAGTGCTAGGAAATTAGGTCCAATCTTGAAGCTTATGCTATGCCCATGCATATTTGTGCTGGTGATACTCTGGCCAGGTTTGGGAATCGTTGCCAGTCTTATAGGAGGTGCAGCCTATGGCTTTCTTTCACCAATATTTGCCACTTTCGATGCTGTTGGGCCAGGGAAAACAAATGAAGTCTATCACTGTCTTTTTGTATGTGAAAACCAATTGCATTCTGTTGTCATGTGTTTCCTTCCTTCCTTTTCCCCCCAAGCTCTATTGACCCATTTTGAGAGTCACTCTCTTATTGAACTCACAGGACGGAACATGGAGCACTTTACAGGGAAGTTTTACTGTTGTCAGAGATTTTAAGGATGTTTGCTACTTCTCATACCTCTCCTTTATGGATGACCTTCGATGTAAAGAGCCTGCGGATGGGAGATATTATGAGATTAGGTTAGTTTGTTATTAGAAGTTACGTTGTCTATTTGCTTCTACTCTAAATTCTTGATTAAGGGTTGACTCGTCTGTTTTTGCCTGATTTAGCTGTTTCTTTCTTACATTGTTATGGACTGAAATATTTGGGATATAGAATCTTATTTAATGAATATATTGAATTCAATTTTTCTTGTTTGCTGATTTATTCACCATGAAATTAGGCAAACCGTGTATGGTTTCCTCAATTGTGGGGAAAAGTTCTATACAAATTGTGGCATATACAATTTATTGTGCCACTCACATAATTTTTTCTGCATTCCGTTGATTTATTTTTTTACTTGAAACATGTGTGGGTTTTAGAAATAATTTGGTAATTCTTGTTTAATAGACCCCATATGCATTCTTGCAGGGTGCTTTATCTTCCTAGTGCAGTCCTGGCTTCAACATTGGGTGTTTTTCTTGATTTGCCTTTGATCTCACTGGTTGCCCTGTACAAAGGTCCTTACATGCTGTTTAAAGGATGGCAACGTCTGATTCATGACCTGATCGGCCGTGAAGGTCCTTTTTTGGAGACAATATGTGTTCCATTTGCGGGTCTTGCTATTCTTCTCTGGCCATTGGCTGTTACTGGGGCAGTGCTTGCATCTGTAGTTGCAAGTGTATTTTTAGGTGCTTATGCCGGAGTTGTTGCTTATCAGGTCAGACTTTCAGACCTACTTTATTACAAGATCCTTTATTGATGAGGAAGAATCAAATACATCATATGTCTCATAGGTGTTAACATCGATGTCTCCATCTCTTGAATAGTGGTTTTGAAAGAACTATATGGCGCATTATTCGTGGCAGAAAGACTGGTGCTGATGGTTTTGTTTGTACCATTTGATGATCCTAATTTTTCAATACCTTCCATAAGTTGCATATTAGATGTGGACGTCAAAATCTAAATGGATTTTCTGTTGAAAACTTGGGCCATCTAGAGTAGAGAGATGTATCTACTAATGTGGGCAATATTTTCTGTTTATTGATTCTTGCCGAAAATCAACTCCTAATACCATTGGGATCCACCACCTTTAGATTAAGCTAAATTAAACCATCGATTTGCTTTATTTGTCTGTGTTACAAATTGATCCTAGATGACTGTCAATACTATATTGTGGTATTCAGTAAGTATGATGAATTTTTCAGACTGATTTTCACATAGCAGAACTGCCTGCAAGGGCCCATAAGTATGACGACAACATTCTCTTCTTCCTGTGTGATATTCTCGGTGAGATAATGATACCTCATACGTTCATGTCATACGTTGAGGTCTTCAAGTTCCTCGTGTGTCTTCCTTTCTCTCTTGATTGGCACCTTACTCATTGCTCCAGATCTTCTTATCTGCGCTTTGTGACTTGATCTGTCCACCATATCTAGTTCAGGTAGGTGACTCTGCCCAGCCACATAGTATTCAGGCACATTAAATCCTTGACAGGTTTCAAGATTGTAATTTGTAAAATTTACCTTACTCGTAAACGTTCATTACTTCTTTTTTGTCTGGAATATCATTTGCAAATCCTTTTTCCCCCTCTATATCAGATTATCTCACATCTATATAAGTAAATGGTTTTCATTGTCGACCTTGCAGACATGAATTTATATTGGTCCCTACTCACCGGTGTTAACTTTTTTTGTGTGTGTGTGATTTGTTTAATGTTTTCCAACACTTCACAGTTGGCTCATATGCTCTATCTCTTTATAGTTCAAATTGCTTTGTGCATCTTCCTGATTCTTATTACTTCGTGCTTGACGTAGAGAAAAATATTATGTTGTCTGTCGAAGGTATCCTATAAAGTTTGAATTTATGGAAAGGCTTGAAGCCTAAATCTTGGATGATTAATGTTGGAAATTTTTTATGAAATGTGTTATCTACTTGGATGATTTAGCAAACCTTAAGTCTATAAAGCTACATTCATCCTTCTTGGTACCAAAGTTTGGTGTTTTTTTTCTTTGCTATCAAGTTTGGTTGGTCATGTACTAAACGTCTTCTCATTTATGATTATGAATTACATATATTTAATATACATTAACACTTCATTTCCCTAAAATCCAATAAATTTCAAATGTGTAAGAAAATAAAAATACAAAATATAAATATATACCTAAATAGTTTACGGTGTTTTTTAAATTTAAGTTATCATCACAAATGATCAAACAAAATATTTATGGAGAATTCTTCATAGGTATCCCTATGAAGATTTACACAACAATAACAATAACAAATTAAGTCTTTATCCCATCAAGTGAGGTCGGTTACATGAATATGACGGCGTCATTCCAATCTGTCATGTGCATGATCTTCTGTAACATTATGATAGGTCATATCATACTTCAAGGTTTCTCTCATAGTCTTTTTAGGTCTCCCTCGTTCTCTCTTGACATGTGCTAACTCCCAAACTTCACATCTCCTAACAGGAGCTATGACTGGTCTGTGTTTTACATGATCATGTCATCTTAGTCGTGACTTCCTCATCTTATCTTCTACTGGAGGCACACCCACTTCTGTCTGATAACTTCATTTCATATCCTACCTATTTTTGTATGTCCACACATTTACCTTAACATTTTCATCTCGTTTACACTTATCTTTTGTACGTGCTGTCACTTAATTGCCCAACATTCTGACCCATACAGTATCGCTGGTCGAATAGCTGTATCCCTATGAAGATTTAATTACACAAAAATAACCCACTATAATTTTGTATCACTTAGGTACCCCATACTCAATTATAATCCATTAAAAGATCACTTTTCCCAAATACAATTATTACATCCAAAATTTAGTTTCCTAAAATTTTTTATTTTTAAATTTGATGACAAACTAATGACGATGACAACTACGAACCAACGACGACAACGAATTAGCTACGACGACGACGAACTGTCGGCCACGAACTGAGGACGACGACGAGGAACGGACTGAGGACGACGACGAGGAACGGACTGACGACGAAGACGAACCGAAGACGACGACGACGATGGCGAACTAACAAATACAAACTAACAACCATGAACTGACGACGACGACGAATTGATGACGACGAACCGTTGATGATGAACTAACAACAATGAACTAATGACGACGACCATCAAGACGAACCGACGATAACGACAACGAACTGTCATCGATGATGAAAACAAACTGTCGGTGACGACAACGAACTAACGATGACGATAACGAGTTTTGTCTCGTGTTAGTTTCTTTTGATTCTTTGTAAACATTGCATGAGAGCATAAGTTAAAAACATATAGTAGTAGGCAAAATAAACAGTGACAGGACATGGAAATTGATCAACAAGTCATGGAAAAAGAAAAAAGAGAACAAGACAAGTAGTGTACCAATGCTTTTGACCTTTGAAATATAACTTATCGTCAAATAGAGTTGGATGAACGTACGAGAATCGGTTTCGGTGCTTGGAGACTTATTTTTGTATATTTTGGTTTTAGGAAACAATTACGCAAATCAAATACTAACAAATCTAATCAAATTTTAAACAAATAGGGAACAATAGGAAAGCACAGATTTTTCTTTTTTGTTTTTTTTTTAAAGATCTTAAGGTACTTGTGTGGAAAAAGAAGGGGTGATATTTATTAGGAATTTTTTTTGCTAAGTGGTACCTATCAGTAATTTTTCCAAATATTTATATAATTAGAATAAAAACTTAAAATTAAAGTCGGATAATGTATTTCTTATAAGAATGAATATCATATTTTTTTTCTTTTATTATGAATCAATACAAAATCTAATACTCTTCTTCAATAATCTTAATTAATATACATATTTAATTCAGAAAAAATAATAGGGAGATACTCAAAACTACACTTTTGTGAAAAAAAATTCCAAACACATACAACAAGGAAAAATAATTCCAAAAAACTACAATTCATCCATCCCATCCAATCCCTTATCATATCCTCACCTCCATATCAAATCCCTACCATCACTCCACCTCCGTCAGAATATTCACTGGAATCCAGCAATGTCGTCGGAATCTGAAACAGTGCGTTTGAACAAAATCAAAACAGTGCGCTTGAACAAAAATCAGACAGTGCACCTGAACAAAATCAAAACATTGTGCCCGAACAAAATAAAACAGTGCGCCTGAATAAAACTCAAACAATGCACTTGAACAAAAGGCGCATTGTTTTATTTACAGAGGCACATTGTTTTCTTTAAGGTACACTCTTCTATTTAACTCGGTTAATTCAATCAAAGAACATCCAAAGAGAAATGAGAATTCACGAAGTGCATAACGCACGATGGCTTATCCTTATGAATAAATACACATACAAAATATCACATCGACCGATTATTATCATAATTCACCACCAGCACACACGAAATGCTAGAACCGATCCATTAAACGATTGGATCAAAATCAACAAAATATTCATCATCATTCATTCAACATGACTAAAGAGCGTTTCAGCTTCAATGACATAACATCACTAAGCAAGCAAAGCTTGCAATTGTTCCAAATCCTCAGCCTGACACACAAACATGAAACTAAATGAACCAAAACAACAACGAAACAAACAGACAATATTCCGACATAAATCATGAACAGTGCCGCCGCTCTACTTGGATCTCTGCCTCATCTTTCTGCGCTTCCTCTTCAACCTCCTCATACGCTTCTTCCACTGCACTCACAAAAATAAACAAATTCACACATCAATCATTGATCACAACACCATCTAATTCACCATCGAACTCGAAACCCTAACTCGATCGATCGTGTCTCCATCTCGAATTCGATCGAGCTTGTGATTGAGAGGTTATCGATGAGGACAGTGATTTGATGAGATGAGAATTGACCTTGGCTCGCATTGTGAAAGGGGAGATACCACGGCGATGTGTTGACTGATTCGCTATGAGAATCGGCAACGAGAGATTGCGATGGGGAAGGAGATGAGATGCGGCGACGATTGAAGAAGTTTGGGGAGGAAGATTAAAGTTGTATATTTTTGGGTTTTTTTTCCCGGGTTGTGTGTTATGGGAATATTTTTGAAAAGTTGCATGTTAGGGTAATTTTCTGAAAATAATAGTCATATATATTATGCTAAATAATAAGGTGTAAATTATCAATAGGTCTTATTTTTGGAACTTATTTACTAAGAAGTCATCCTAACTCATTAATTATCATTTGTTCTTATTTGGTTTGATTTTAGGAATGATTTGTTGTCTTTTCTTATTGAATTGAAGTCTTTTATTTTTTTATAGATGATTAATTGATAAATAAGATAATGTGATATGATCAATTTGTAAATATTTTAGGTTTTGATGACTGATAGATAATTCTCTCAATAATAAATTACTTGAAGTATAAATTTAGCAACAAAATTTATAATATATTTACTTAAAAAGGGTTTATATGTAATTACTTACAAAAATTAAATATTTATAAAAAATATTGATATATTAAAACCAGGCTTAAGATTTATCATATACAAAGATATGAGAAGTTAGATACAATCAGTGGCAAAGCAAATTGTTCAAAATATTGTCATTCCTTTCACTGTTTCGTTTTCTGCCATCAAAATACACATTATAGCAAATTGGGACTTCTTATCCAAACGCTTTTTTAGCCAAGGGAAAAGTGAACAAAATAGAACAGTTAAACTCTTTGCTGACTAGCTTAAACGTTATGACAGACTTTGACTCGATCAATCACCCTTAGGCTAGAATGGAATGTGAGACCCGTCAGAGGTGTTTCAGTAAGACCCGTCACCCGGGACTCGAGACACCTACAACATCCTCTTGCCCCCCACCCCACAAAACACACACACACAAACGCAAAAAAAAAACAGAAAAAAAGTAAAGAAGTTCTCAAGTTTGGAAGTATGGACTTGGAGTGGATTCTCTAGCCAGTTCGTTTGTGCTTCATGCTGCACTGATAATCTCATAGTCTTTTCACTTGTTAAATCCCTTTGTTTATTCGCTTAGCATAATGTAATGACATACATGGATTTATAGTAGGTGCTGAATTTTTCTTCGGCCCTCTTAATGTAGGAGTCCTCCTTTTGCATGGGACTTCGCTATGCTGTTGCTTGCTTGGCCATTTTTGATGAGTACAGTAATGATGTCCTTGACATGCGGGAAGGAACTTGCTTCCCCAGGTTTCTGCCCACATGACTTGATGAGATTATGAATTTTTAGGTTTGTCTCCAAGAACCTTGAGTTTCATATGTTCTCAATGGACAGCCCTAAGTATCGGAAGGCAACATCACATACCCCATCCAGTTCATCTTCCTTATCAAGGCGTGATTCCATGCACAATCCACCATCTCGAACTGGATCTCTCAAGAACCCTATGCTTGAACTCAAGCCTCTTGAGGTACCTTCAGCTGCTCATAAGTTTAGCCATTTATAACTTGTAACATGATAGGACTTTTCATAGCAACAAGTTCTGTGATGATAAGGTGAAGTGCTTACATATGTTTGTAGATAATTGCTATGCTCTAATTCTTACCAATTTACTGCACATGTAGCTGTATGATAGCTTGTTTAAGGAGTGCAAACAGCATGGCGAGCTAATGGTGTCAGAGGGATTGATATCACTGAAGGACATTGAAGATGCTAAATCCAGCAAAGACAGTGACAATGTAATTAGCATTGGGTTGCCAGCCTATTGCATTCTTCAGTCACTTCTGCGCTCAGTGAAAGCCAATTCCTTGGGCATTTTATTAAGTAAGTCTATTAAGTCTTTGAAATCTTTTGATGACATCATAATTCGCAGTCAGTTGATCATACTCCTCGTAATAAGCCTTATCCTCAAATAATGTCACATCAGTTGATCATACTCCCTATGACGTGTAGGATTGTAACATGCATATTCTTTCTGAGCACGAGAATAACCGACTAAGATACACGTTTATTGCATGGGCTAATAACTTATCTAATCCAGGAGACATAGCATGAACAAAACAGACAATACAAAAAAAAAAAAAAAAAAAAAAAAAAAAAAAAAAAAAAAAAAAAAAAAACAAGGACGAACTGACCGCAAAAGACGATCAGGATGAACAAGAGTATAAGGAATAACTCCTTGTATAACAGAGGAAGGAAGATGATTAATAAGATGACAAGCTGTGAGAAAGAACATAAATCCAATATGATTTAGATACCTTTTGTGAAGAAGACATTGAGTAACATCCAACAAATGACAATTCTTTCTCTTAGCAACTCCATTTTGTTGTGGGATGTGAGCGCATGAACTCTGATGTATAATACCATAGGACTCAAGAAACGGGATAAAATTAGAAGATCTGAAATACTCCCGTGCATTTTTAGCGTGCAAACACTTAACTTGATAATCATATTGTGTACAACCATCGTTCTAAAACTTAGGGAAAAATATATTTAACCCCCTGTACTTTAGCTTAGGGACACTTAAACCCCCATACTTTT
>JAOVYX010004149.1:0-10452 GCA_035668315.1 Drosera spatulata
ATAGGCATCTCAGTCTCACTTTCCTGTCATATATCCTGCTTAAGAATATTTTCTCAATGTCATTTCTTAGCACATCATAGTGCTTCTTTTATCATTCCAAACATATCCTCAAAACATCAAGGTTTGGTTCTTTTTTGGTCTTATTTGCACAAGTGCTGTTTTAATTCCAATTAAGCAAACAACCTATAAATTCAATCCAATGCAACTCATGCTATCATACTCATCTTATACTCCATGAATTTGTATTGTGCTTAACTTATTCCTAAGTGATTCAACTTAATTCTTATCCTAAACCTTTGGCTCTGACACCAATCTATAACGCCTCGAATTTCAATTACTTATTAATGATATATATGACGTCACTGCTGTTGGGGTCAACGCCTCAACTAGACAAAAAACTATACATTCTGGTTTAGTTGTAACAATTAACCTAAGTCCACTTATGCATCATTAATTTAGAAACTTTTGATGCACTGAATCATAACTTAGAATATCACCTTCGTTGCGAAATTTACATCTCTTTCTAAGATCAAAATACCTTTCACAGATAAGTTACATCTAGCATCAAATCTTATATCACACTTCTCTTCAAGTCTTGCTCCTGTAACAAAGAGAAGAAAAAAGACACAGATAAATAGTTATCGTGAGTCATAGAAGGAAAGAAAAGAAAAGGGGAATGACCACTTGGATCCTTTGTTCCAGTATTCTTGAAACTATCATGCCAATCCGACATTCACAATTATCATCACGAGCATAAATGTGATTCACCCTAGTCACATAAGCACATTTAACACCACATAACAACACTCGAAACCACATGTCAATCAACACTCTAGACAACATGAATGCCATTTACTACCGTCATACCTTTCTGGTATGACAGTCGAGACCTCTATATCAAACAAATTGACACAAAGACACTGTAACAAAACATGTTTGCAGTTCAAGTCTCACGCACTCCTGCACTCAGCAGTTCACTCAAGACTCTATTACGCTTACCAGCATATCAATCAAACATAGACGATAGACAATAGATATCCTCAATGTCATAATTATGCCTTTGGCAAGACTTATTTAATTTCATAAGCAAGCTCTCTTTACCAAAAAGGACATTCGTGAAAGGGGATCAGCCAAACCGAAGCCCACGGTCTCCTGTAGTAAGCCACCCTCATATCAAAACAACCTTACAGGATCGATGAAAGAATGTCACCACCAAGTCCCTGTATAACACAAACGACAAACACAACGCTCTTTGCATTTTATACCACGGAGTTATCTCACCAATCATAGATTTACACTCCTTTCAAACATTCATCATCATTATACCAGCAAACAAGGCATAACACACACCATACATCATCTCATCACAGAACACAGCAAGTGATAGCCAATAAGATACGTTGGACACATTTTATGTCAATTTCTCAACAACCATCACATAGGCTGGGGAGAAATGAGGAGAAAAATGAGAGAGCTAGGCTGATCAGAGGAGGTTAAGATGAGTATCAGAGAGGTGGAAAGCAGGACAACAGTGAAAATCTTAAAGGAAAAGCTAAAGGGAAGTTTGGTAGATATACCTCTTGTCTAGAAATGATTAGGCTTAGGTTTAGATTAGGGTAAAGATGATCTTCACATTTTGTTGCATACTTGTTACATACCTTAAGGTCATGTTAAGCTTAAACTTGTTGCATAACCAATGATCATGCAAAGATCATTACATGTTTAAGATCACATGACTTTAAATTATGTAACTTTATGCCAAGTAGATTTATAATCAAATATGGTTGTGATCTTTAATTCAATCACTTGGTTCAATGATCATAAAGTCTTGGGACTATTAACCTCACGTCTTTGTGTGACAAGGTTTAATTTCAACCACTTTTTCATACTTTCGTCATCGTTTCGTCAAACGATTTTTATATGCTCGTTTAACAATTTTAAATACTCGATATGTAACCATTTATATTAATTATCAAGGAAAAAATATCTACCAAATTTTACGGGTCTTTACAAAAAAAAAAATCCAATTGATTGCTAAACCTCTACTTAAGAAAAACAAAGTTGTCTATCTCTGCTTGGGGACATCTGTATTACATGCAGCAAGTCTTATTCTTATTATGCCACGGATTATCACAAGTTCTCACCATTAAACCTTATTCAAGGTTAAGAACCAAACATTTCTTATCGAAAATTTTTTGGATGTGTTGTACATGTTTCTATTGCACCACCACAATGTACAAAGATGAGTCCACAAAAAAAACTTGAAATTTATGTGGGTTTTGATATATCTTCTATTCTAAGATATCTTGGACCTCTTACTAGAGATCTTTTCAAGACACGTTTTACAGTTTGTCATTTTGATGAAACTTTATTTCCCACGTTGGGAAAAAATAATATTTTACTTAAACCAGAGTTAGATTTTTCTTGGAAGGCAATGGGATTGCACGGATTAGATATGAGTACAAATCAAAGTGAAAATGAAGTAAAAAGAATTATTCACTTACAAGATAATTACAAATCAAATACCAGATGCACTTAATGATACAAGTAAAATTATGAAGTCACATATAACTATAGTAAATACGCCATCAAGAATAGACATACCTCAGAAAAATAATGTTAGTAGAGACCTAGTTAAGGGTCATATTTTTGATGATAAACTACGCTTGAATCGTGGAAGACCAACAGGTGAAAAAGACACTACCACGTAAAAGAAAGAGTGATAAAAATATTAGATCAAATATCCCAGAAGAGTCATAAATGTCACAGAAGAAGTTATCCCAAGAAGAGGATAATGTCCTTGATGAAATTGCGCAACCTAAAAATCAAGAAATCTCGATCATTTATGTGCATACAAGTCAAGTATGGGATCGAGAAGATGTCATTGTTGATGACATATTTGCATATGCTATTGTATTAGAAATTGGTGTGTTTCCTGAACCTATAAGTATTCAGGAATGTAAACGAAGGGAAGATTGGCCAAAAAAGAAAGATGCAATCAATGGAAAATTGCAATCTTTGTTTACAAGGGAAGTGTTTCGGCCGGTTCCAACACAAAATGCCATTATCCCTGTTCAAAATAAATGAATTTTTTTTTCAGAAACGAAATGAAAAGAATGAACTTGTGAGATATAAGGCTATATTAGTAGCCCACTGATTCTCACAAATATCTAGTGCGGATTATGAGGAAACATATTCTCCCATAACGGATGGAATCAGTTTTCATTTTCGTTTCCTCATTGCTTTGGCAACCATGGAAAATCTTGAAACCAGGCTCATGGATGTTATGACGGCATATTTGTATGGATCCTTGAACTTGGTATTAGAAATTGGTATGTTTCCTAAACCTATAAGTGTTCAGGAATGTAAACGAAGGGAGGATTGGCAAAAATAGAAAGATACAATCAAGACAAAATTGTAATCTTTGTTTACAAGGGAAGTGTTTCGGCCGGTTCCAACACAAAATGCCATTATCCCTTTTCAAAATAAATGGGTTTTCGTTCAGAAACGAAATGAAAAGAATGAAATTGTGAGATATAAGGCTATATTAGTAGCCCAATGATTCTCACAAATATCTGATGCAGATTATGAGGAAACATATTCTCCCGTAACGGATGGAATCAGTTTTCGTTTTCTCATTGCTTTGGCAACCATGGAAAATCTTGGAACCAGCCTCATGGATGTAATGTCGGCATATTTATATGGATCCCTTAATAAGGATGTCTATATGAGAATCTCTGAAGGATTAAATGTGCTAGAGACACAAAAATCCAATAAGTTATACTCAGTTAAAGTACAACGATCGTTGTATGGGTTAAAGCAATTTAATCGTATGTGGTACAATCGACTCAGTGAATATCTGATTAAATTAGGATACAAGAATAATGATGTATGCCCATGTGACTTTATAAAGAAATCACAAGATGGTTTTGCTATCAGCGCTGTGTATGTGAACGATCTCAATGTTGTACGCACTGCACAAGATCTCACAAATGCGGCCTCATTCCTAAAGAGTGAATTTGAAATGAAAGATCTTGATAAGACTAAATTTTGTCTAGGCATACAACTTGCACTTATCAAGTTGAATTTTTATCCATCAATCAATATACACTGAGAAGGTCCTTTTTCGGCTTTATATGAATAAAGCCCATCCCTTGACATCTCCAAATATTTTAAGATCATTAGATATCAAAAAAGATGAGTTTTGACCTAAAGCAGAGGGAGAAGACATCTAAGGACCTGAAGTTCCTTCTTTAAATGCAAATGGTGCGCTTATGTATCTTGCTAATTGCACAAGGTCGAACATTGCTTTTATGGTTAACTTACTAACAAGGCATAGTTCAGCTCCAATAAGAAGACACTAGAATGAAATCAAGCATGTCATGCAATATCTTCGTGGAAACGTTGGTATGGGGCTACTTATTCAAGAGGAGTAAAATTCACACTAATTGAATATCGATGACAACCCAAGATGGCGCTGGACTAGGTAGCACTGCCTCATACACCGTGAGTCAATTCCACTGCGGATCTGCTTGCTGAAGATGTTTAGAACGTACAAGCTGAGGTAAAGGCAAGATTGGAGAGCACATATGCTAAGCTCAAAACTGCTGCAAATCAGCATCGGCGTGAAATTTTTTTTCAAGAAAGGGATATGGTGATGGTCTTTCTTCGAAAAGAAAGGTTCCCTGTGGGTACATATAACAAGCTCAAGACGAAGCGTTATGGTCCATATAAGGTCCTTAAGCGGATCAAAGACAATGTTTATGAGATCGATTTTCCTAAGGATATGTCTATTTCTTCGACATTCAATGTTGCTCACCTATCTCCTTACTATCCCAAGGTGCATTTGTTGTATCCTTGCATGGACTCGAGGGAGAGTCCCAAAAAAGATTCCTAAAATCTTTGGAGAAAAAGGAAGGAAAGACTTTTTCAAGGATTCTATATCAATTCTATTCAGGTAATATTTCCAAAGGAGTAGCAAATTTTTCAGAGTCAGACCGTAAACATTTTTATTGGCAGATGCTATGTCAAGATAAGAGCTATGAATAATAATCGACTCCCGAAAAAAGGTAGAAGAATTTCCTTTTTCAGCATATCCCATGTGTTGATCACTACTCTGCCAGCCCTTCGATCCTCGTTGATCCGAGATCTCCACCACAACTTTGCATCTTCGCTAAGATACATCGCTGTGATCGTTACTGACATGTGGACCATAGAGGAAATGGCTCAAGATTTCATGGAGCGCATGGACCGTCAGAAACACATCCGTGCAAAGTAACATAAGTTTGTCGAATTTGAAATTTTTTTGATTCTAGATGGTCATTTTCTTGAATAAGCCTTCCTATTTGTGTTCAAAGAGGATAGGCAGATCTTTTAGTAGTTTTCTATTTTTTCTCTTGGTTTGTTATAGCTTTGATCGTTTGTTTTTTATATACAAGCCATTGAAGGCTTATTTTCAATAACAAGCAATTTTATTTTCCACAAATAGAGTCTTTCTCTTGTTTTCCTTTGCTCATGGATTCGAGTTGTTTTCAAATTGAGGATTCGCCTGCGTCAGCGCCAGAACGATATCTACCCCACTCGATTCAACTACGTCAGTTACCTTCTCGCCATCAGGGATCTTTGTTGGCACAAAGTATTGTTCCATATCCCACACGAAATTTTCAACGTTTTTAGCGTTATGCGTCCCGCTGAACGACTTTGGTTCTGGTACCTACACTTTCAAAGACACCTTGCCTGTCTACAAACTCGAACCTAGACCCGTTGTCATAGCATCCAGTTTAAGCAACACCACGTCTGCGCTCGAGATTTTGAGTTCATCTTTGAACTTGTTCTTCTGGCTTTTAATCAAAGCACGAAGCTCCCGGTTCTTTTCGTTCAGCACTGCCCACACAGCTTTCATCTCATCGAGAATAGCGATTTTCTCCGACTCAAGTTCAGCGACTCTGTTTTGGAGATTTAACAACTCGATGCACATATCATGGCGCTGATTCGAGAGGGTGTCATCCTCTACTAAGACGTACTGACCCACGAACTCCTTGATTACAGTTACGAACTCCGGGTTCCGTTGTCGTCCCCATTATTCCAACAATTGAGCCACGTTTTTCGCCAACAATGGCCTTCAAGTCGTGATGATGATCACAAGTTTGTCCCTTAATTGTCTTGTACAACCTGTCCCGAACCCAACAGGTTTTTATCGAACACCCGTAACGAAAACTGAACCCAACACTCAGTCAAGTTCAAGACTTTGGAAGGAGAGTTGCACTCAGCCAATCTTCCCAGCGTTCTTACACTTTTCTGCGAACAACCTGTGAACGAATGACGCTCTGATACCAACTATCATAGGGTCGATTCTGGCCCCAAATTTTTCAAGACAAACCGACCCTTGTGATGCGTCAAATCTCTATGAATCAGCCAATAACACCTTTATAAAGCGTCCCACGCTTCATTTTTACTCAGTGGAAGTCTTTCGTAACAGCCTGTATCTCGTTTCGTGTTTTGACAAGCACAAACGAGTCATGCAATCAACAAGAATGAACCAGCAATCAAACAGCAACGATTCACGATCAACCTTTTATTGCCTTCACAACAATACAAAGGAACCCTCCGAATTTGCAAGGCAACGCACACCCCGTGCTCTCTTTCCCAACTCTTTTATTGATCTCATCCACGATCCGCATGACACACACAACCTTTGTGTTCTCAGCCTGATCACGCTCTCAATGATGAATATGTGATACATGATGATGATGGATCATCTCTATTTATAGGCAACGCTGTAAGATTTTACATCGCAAAGATACCTATGGAAAATATCATCAAAACAGATTTACAATCAAGAACAATATCTTTTAACCCAAACAATATCTTCGCCAAGTTTTTCCCACAATATCTTCTTGCTTTGCTTATCTTCATGATCCTTATCTTCCATGACGATATCTTTCACAAATCTTCTCGCATGATTTGTTCCAGCGACTCGCTCATCAATCCACCCCAATTGATGGGCTTTACTCTTTAGCTTTGTACGAGGCCCGTCCAACGCTGTCACTCTCAACTTGGACTTCAAACTTTATAAGCCTGACTACAGATTTCCTTCGCTACGAACCCGATCCACGTTTCACCTTTGGCCACCATCAAACCAAGGCCTTTCTATGCTTTCCAATGTCAAAGTGCAGCCCTTGAACATGGCACCAAGTATGGGGAACAATGCTACGAACTTTGGCTTGGTTTTGATCTTAGGACATCTCTTTCCCCCATAGTAGATAACAACAAAAATCCCAAAGGATAGGAACAAACATTGCCCCTCCTCATGTAGTCCAGTTATCCATTTATGATTTCAAAGCGAACCAAACTTAGCACGAACCCAAGAAAGCTCATCATCAGTCTTTGTTTGCCAACACTCAAGAAACTCGCAACGTTCGTTTGTCCTTAGAAAGCAACACGCTCGCGTCTAAATCCAAACGCAATGCTAATCATGCCTCGGTCACCTTTGTCTTTGTCTTTGCTCATAACAGCATTCGCAAGCCCTTGGAATATGCCTCACGCATCTAAATCTTAACACAACGTGTCATGCCTCGTACATATTCTCCCAAGCACGCGTCATCCCAGTTTTGCATTAGCGTGGGTGTGATAGTAAACCTACTCAGTCTATTGACCGTTTAAGCAATATCGGGTCTAATGCAGTTCATGATATACATTAAACTGCCTATAATGCGTGAGTATTCAAACTATGGTATGGGTTCACCTCAGTCCTTAACTAAATAGTGATTTGGGTCAACCAAGGTCTTGACAGGAGGACTACCAAAAGTATTAAACTTTTTAAGTACAGTCTCTATGAGACTGAGATAAAGTAAGTCCTTCTGATGTCCTGAGAATCTTTATTCCCAAAATGACATCAGCATTACCCATGTCTTTCATGTCAAAATGTCTTGTTAAATTCTCTTGGTATCCATGAAGATCTCATGGTTACTACCTATAATCAGCATGTCGTCTACATAGAGACACACTATTACTTCCGCACTAGGTGTCCTTCTAAAATAGACACGCTTGTCACATTCATTGATCTTGAATCCGTTTGATAGCATTCTTCTGTCAAACTTTTCATGCCACAGTTTAGGAGCTTGTTTAAGTTCATACAACGACTTGACAAGTCCACACAACTTTTTTTCTTGACCCGACACAATAAACCCTTCAGGTTGTTCCATATACACTTCTTCCACCATAACTCTATTCAAGAATGACTTCTTCACGTCCATTTGATGGTTCTCAAGATTATGCAATGCTACGATTGCAACTAACGCTCTAATTGTTATCATTTTCATAATAGGAGAATATATGTCAAAGTAATCAAGGCCTTCCTTTTGTTTATAACTTTTTGTCATCAATCTTACGTTGTATTGATCAATAGTTTCTTCAACTTTATATTTCTTTTTCAGAATCCACTTATAGCCTAATGGCTTGACACCTGGTGGTAAATCCACAAATTCCCATGTGTGATTTTACATGATGCACTCCAAACTCACTATTGATGGCTTCTTTCTAGACCAGAGCATCTGGACAAGACAATGCTTCTTTGATTGTCCTTGGTTCTCCTCCCATCATGTAATTATGAAAGTCAGATTCAAAACTTATCGTCTTCTTGGACCTTTTGCTTCTTCTAGGTTTATCATCTTCTTGATGAGAACCATTTGTAGAAGCTTCATGAATTCTCTTAAGAGAATTAGGTTCCATTCATTTCTTACAAGGAAGTATGTCTTCAAAGAACACAGCGCTTCTTGACTCAATTATAGTTCCCTCTTGTGCTTCTGAATTTTTAGATTTATGTATTAGTAAGCGATAAGCACTGTTATTAAGTGCATATCCAATGAATATGCAATCAAAAGTCTTAGGTTTAGTTTTCACTTGTTTAGGCTTAGGTACTTCTATCTTAGCCAAGTACTTCCACACTTTAAGGTATTTGTAAAAAGGTCTATGACCTGTCCAAAGTTTCTATGGGGTTTTGTTCCCATTCTTGTGAGGAATCTTATTAAGAATGTGTTTCACAGAGAGAATCGCTTCCCCCCCACAAATTCTGGGATAATCCAAAACTACTTGTTGAGATTTAAATCTCGAGACAATCTCAGAATTGTAATCCAACAGGCAAACGATTAATTCACAAGCACAATTGATAAATAACTGGAATGAAAAACGACACCAGATTTACGTGGGAAAAACCCTCAAGGGGAAGAAAAAACCCACGGGAAAAAAAACTCACTAATCAGATTACAGAGATTTTCTTTTGAGATCGCTCTCTCCTGTATATCGCTCTGAAAATCCTAATTTCTCTCTCATCTTATTTTCTACACAATAAGAGTCTATTTATAGGAAATAAAAAATCTAAAAAGTCAACGCCAAATAATAACAATCTCCACCTTTGGCATTTACTTCACGATCCATACCAGAGCAATTCACTAATGAACTCCCGTGCCACAGCCTGGCATGTCCTCACATCCCCCTTCGCGTGGCGGGGATACTCCACCATAAACTCAGCACGAAGAAACGTTGATCAAGTCTAAGCAGCGCTCAAACTTGATCTTGGGAACTATCTTGGAAAGCATTATCTGTCGCATTCTCCTTTGTGTGAACTTTCTGCAAATCTACAACCTCGGAATCCAACCACTCTCTAATCTTGTGATAACGAATATCGATATGCTTCGTCGGAGCATGGTACACCGGATTTCTTGCCAAGTAGATCACACTCTGACTGTCACATAACATGCGAACACCTTTGTCCTGCTTGAACCCAAGTTCCTCAACCAGATACTTCAACCACAATGCCTCTTTTCCACCCTCTGTGATCTACTTGGCAAGAAATCCGGTGTAAGCCACAGTTGAGCTGACAACTTAAACTGAGCACTCAAAGGAATTGCCACTGATTTTGTGTCCCTCATATTGAACCTCACCAAAATCTTCTCAATATAGCCTCTCTGAGTAAGCCACAGTTTCTTTGATACTCTATCACGGACAATCTCCATGCCTAGAACCTTTTTCGCAGCATCAAAATCCTTCATCTCAAATTCTGAGCTCAACATTCGCTTCAATTGAAGAATTGCATCTCTATTCTTCGAAGTTATTAGCATATCATCTACATAGAGACTAAGCAGCACAATAGAACCATCCTCACAAAAGCGAAAATAAACACAACGATCATACTCACTACGAGAATATCCGTGAGAAACTATGAACCATCAAATTGCTTGTACCAATGCCTTGGCGATTGCTTTAGGCCATACAACGACCGTTTTAGCTTGCAAACCAACCCTTCTTTTCCAGGTTTCACGAACCCCTCTGGTTGATTCATGTAGATGGTTTCCTCCAAAAAACCATGAAGAAATGTTGTCTTCACGTCCATCTGCTCTAACTCCATATCAAATGCTGCGACCAATGCCAAGATCAATCGAATAGATGTGTGCT
>JAOVYX010004150.1:0-38449 GCA_035668315.1 Drosera spatulata
TAATTCTCCTGCTCCCTGCCTTTCTCTTCCCCAGCTCTCTGCGTCTTCTTCTCCTTACCTCAATCCTTCTTATACCCCAGTACTACGCGGCATCAAACTCAGATCCACGCGGCATCAAACTCAGATCCACGCAGGGAAGGACGCGGACAAGGTACGCGGTTTGATTTGAGGCATCGCCACGTACCACCGTCAACAATGACTACAGACGACAAGGGCTCCGATCGAGATAAATGGGGAATGCAAATGTCATTTTTCCAAGCTATTCGCTTTTCTTCTTTGAGTTCCCTTGTATAGGAAACTAAAAGGCTCAATGAAATATCCATGATTCTTGTCACTGTTGGAATCTGAGAACTTGTACAGGTTCAAACTTGAGAAGGCCCAGAAATATGAGGCAAGTAGCCCTTTAACATCTTATTCCTTCAACATTGTTTTTGATTTGAATGTTTGATCAATTGGAAGCCTTTGCTCACACTTTTGATTCTTTCAATTGAGCTCTCGACGGCTATTATTTGGAATGCTTTGCTAATCAACATATTTTCTGAGTTTTTATTTTATTTTATTTTTTTGTCTATGTTGCATAGACTTTATGCTACTTGTGCTTTATACTTCACTCTGAATACTTTGACGAACTTGTATCTTATAGGATGTTATTCGGAGGTATTGAAGACTTGTTCAAGATTCAATAGATTTTGACCCGACGCTAGCTTATGGAAATCATAGACGATGATATTTTTTTTCCGAATATAATTAATTGATGTGATTTGAAATTGTATCTATCGGCATAGGATGAACTCCATATAAATACTTGAATTATTTATATTTTTATGTAATTGAATTCTTGTAATGTATGCTTTGTTCAATGAGGGGATTTGGCCGTTAGTGTTTGCAGTATCAAGATGATTGGTATCATTAGTCTTATTTATTGTAGATTTAGTCATTAAGAAAGAGAAATGCGCAATAACGTAAATTAATTAGCCATGAGGAAGTACCCGTGACTATTTAATTAGCCACAAGATGCTACCCGTGGCCATTGTATTAGCCACATGATTGCACCTGTGGCGGTACATATACTCATGTAGCTAGTGGCAAATGGTTTAAGCCTCGCATGTGTCTTGTTTTTCTGTGGCAAATACTTAGCCAAGGGGACAATCGCCATGAGCTTTTTATCCGTGGCTAATTGTTTTAGCCATGAGAATCCTATGTTTATCGAGCCAAGGTGTAAATGAAGATGACACGTTCTTAGATCCGGTTGTTTCTCAAACGAAGGGTCACAAAAGGGAAACACGCATGAGGCCGTCGATAGAAAAAGCTCGATATGAAGAAGCTTAGAAGATGCTATATTTGTAAGTGTCTGACAAATCACGACAGGAGAAACCACTACAAAGTGATGGGAAGCAAGCCTTCAGATGAATTAGATGAAGACTAATAGATTGGTAATCACCCTAACGGATTCATCCTCGTGATACAGATGTTATAGTAGTACTTTTATTGTGATGTATGGTATTCAGAAAATTCTGTTATTGTAGTAGTGGTTTTTTTTCGTCAAGTGATGTTTAAATTTTCGTTGTTTTCATTGTTTAGCTTCATCCATTACTGAGTACAGGGGATGTGTTTTGTATCCATGTTACTATTCAACGGATACTCTCAAAAACTTCATATTCACTAGTTTCTATTCCAAAACTTCTGTGATGTTTAACGGATACTATCAGGAACTTCATATTAACCAGTATATATCCCATAACTTATGTGATGTATTCCAAAAATTCTATTACTGTAGTACTATTATTTATATTTTCGTTGTTGAGCTTTATCTGTTACTGCGTACGGCGGATATGTTTTGTATCCATTTTACTATTCAACGGATAATTTTTTGGAACTTCATTTATCCCTATCCCTACTTCGATTCTCATTTCCTTTACAACACAACACACAGAACGACTCACTCTCAATTTGAGCTTAAGCTATTCAGGCAATGTCGATGGAGAATCGTTTCCATTGACATATATTGGTCAACACTGTCGCTGCAACAAGATGTCAACCATCAGGATTGTGCAGCCTGATAGGAGCAACAAAGGGAGGTTGTTTTTCAAGTTGATGAATGCGGGTTCTTTGCTTGGTGCGGACCTTCAAGGGGGTCGCGATTTGTTGAACCATTGAGCTGGACTAAATGTGATTGTGACTATTTAAGGGTGACCAACAGAATGGAGATCATCGCAACCTTCTTGGGGTTTTTGAAAGCCATTGTTGTTGTTGTTGTGGTGGTGGTGGTGATTAGCCTACTCAAATAGCTTGGGATTTTGTTTCTGTTTTAGTTGTTGTATGACTTGGTGTATGATCGATTTTATCTATGAAATGATATACCCTATAATGAAATTGAAGATGAAACACCTTAAATTTGTCAAAATTGATCTTTACAGTGGTTGTAATTCTTGGAGGTTGTTTTCTTTGGACTTTTGTTAGAATCGTCATATTTTAAAGCACATGTCGTTACATCCACTTATCACATCCGCTATAAGTTTCAACGGATGTAGTTTTCTTCGGGGTATTTTTTAGTTTTTTTTCGTCAGCCAAAACGTAGGTCAGAATCTCAGAAACAATGAGTAGGAAACGTTGCAAATACAGATTAACTCCAAATATAAATCTCGTTTCATAATTCACACGATAAAATCGTACTCGGTATTTGGAGAAAATTCTAATTTTCGATCCTGTAATAAATCACAAATGCTTGGATGCAAACTTTATAGATATAATCAGCCTCATCATGCTGATCTATATTTGCTGAACCTATCCACAAAATCTTGACAATCGAAACGGAAATTTTTAATTTGGCATATGATCCGCTTTAGATCGTTTCCGTTAAGGTTATACGACTCCATTGATCCGCATTCCAAACACTGACTCCAAATACAAAATACGAACATTCTTTATCGTAGCATATGACAAGAGATTCATAGACAAAAGCAAAAAGAATAGAATCGACGAAAGAGGAAACGTGTTCAAGAGCGTATAGAACTGACTTAGAGATGAAATAGACTATTTATATATAGGGAAAAAGAACGCAATTGAGGTAACTCATGGCGGATATAGTTTTGGCAAAGTCAATTCAACTACATTTGACATTTTAATTTCAAGGACAGTCAAATCGCATGTGTTACGATTTCCAAGTTGAAATGGGTGATAACCACCAACTATTGGCTACTCGAACATGAAATAAAAGCATCCGTCGTAAACTTCAGCATATTATGTATTTTTTATATTTTACCTAGTTCATAAACCATAATACAGTAGATGCATATTAGCACCATAACCTATATCACACCTGCCCGTCGTCTCTACCTCTTGAAAACACAGAAAAGAGAAAAATACAGAAAAATAGTAACCGTGAGCCATATGAGCTCAATCACGTGTCGGGCCTCTTACCAGGGGTTACACGAGAGAAGAAGATAAGAAAAGAAAAGAGAAATGATCACGTACGTCCTTTGTTCGAGCACTCTGGAACTTATCATACCAGTACGACATTCACAATTATCATCTCAAAAACACAGTAAAAACAAACAACAGATATCCTCAGTGTTATGATTATGCCTTTGACGAGACTTATTCAATTTCAACTTATCAAACTTTATTTAGCGTTAGTAAAAGAGAAATCCGCGAAAGGGGATCAACCAAACCGGAGCCCAGGTTCTCCTGGAGTGAGTTTCCCTCATACCAAAAGGACCTCACAAGGTCGATGGAAGAATGTCATCACAAAATCATTGTATAACACATACGACAGACACAATGCTTTTTGTGTTTTATATCACGGAGTTATCTCACCAATTATGGATTTACACTCCTTTCACTCACTCATCCTCTTTATACCAACAATCAGGGCATAACACAAACACACACATTATCTTATCACGGCAAATATCAGTTGCAGTCAGTATTTTACGTCAGCCACATTTAGTGACTACGTCCATAGATTCCAATGCATATTATTATACCCACGATAAAATAATACGCATTACCACACACAATAAATCTAAACGTTACCTTTTATCATAGTTCTTCACATGCACATGCTCAGCCTCGTTCTTAAGTGACAACGAGCAGCGTCTCCAAGTCCTATAATATAATAGGATACGCGTATTAAGACACACCCTTGTGAATGATTGTTCACGTTATGGAGTTAAGTATATTTGTTCATATTTCTTGAAAAATTATCATAGTAATATTATGTGGCAGTGCCAACCTTTTGAGAAAAGTCTTTGATACTTATTTTGATAGTCCATGATGATGATTTTATGTATTTATCATCGTTAGAAGTGTTTGTGAACATTTGAAGTTGTTTCGGGATCAAAACGGTTCATTCCTGAATTCTATCGAACATGACCCTTTGACTTGTTTAAATCTATAACTTCTAGTATACAGCTCCAAAAATTATTTCCTAAAATTGTACATAAACTAGACTTCCTATTATTTCCATAGAATTAAAGTTTCTATCATAAAATCTAACTAATAATAGTGGCTTATTCGTTCAATTTTATATTTTTTGTTAGATCAGATAGTTTGACCTTTCTTCACTAATCAGCTCATAACTCCTTACATACAACTCCAAATCATGATTTTTAACATGTTCTAGAAATTAGACTTCAAGGCCTTTGTAATTTCGCATACTTTGAAATTACTCTTCTAACTCATACTTTGTAATTTCGCATCAAGTCACAAAATCATCCCTATAATTAATTTTTATAGATTAATATACCCAACGTTTTGATTTATATCTTGAAAGGCACAACTCCAAATCATGATATATTAACTTTATCAAAAACTAGATATGTGAGGCTTTAACATATATTAAAATCAAATTTTATCACAGAGCGTATGATTTTTCACAAAATTTCTAAACAAGAAGTTCACCTCCTCTTATTAATGGTGAAGGATCCTTGTTGTCTTATAACCATACCTTACCTTCTCCTCTTTTCCTCAAACTCTCATTCTTTTCTTTTCTTGTTTATCTCTTCTCTTGTATGATAAGGAGTGTTTTTATGTTTGTAAGAAGTTTTTCCAAGGAGAAGAAAGCTTGTATTTATATAAAAATAAATTGATTAAAATGATTAAGTGAAAAATAAGTGGATATTTAGTGGGTAATTAGTGGATAATATTCTAATTTAGGCGGATTAGAAATTGACATAAAGAAAAATAAGTGTCAAAATTAGGTTTAGGTCATTTTCGTATAAATACGATATTTTCGTATTAAGATCATATTTTTTCGTATTTACGTATCAGGGTTGTATTTCATCCATATTTTGTATTCTTTCCCTATTATATAGTCAAACAAACCTTATAACTCTGCAAAATATATTATAACATACGATAATTTACTATTCATATTAATTATCGTGAAATTAAAGTTTATAAAATTTTTTGGGTCCTTACATTCTTCCTTTCTTATAAAAATTTCGTCCTCGAAATTTGTCTCATCTCCCAGTGTCACTTAGTTTGTAGTAATTCCCTCATGATCATCATTAATCCAACTATAACAGTGCTCTCTAATAGTAGTTTTTCATATGTGCTTCTCACAGTTTCTCAGTCACTATCAGATTATAAAAAATTGAGTATGTAGCATTTATAAACCCAAAGCTTCACAAAGTGTTCTCCAAAATATTGACGCAACCTGTATAAGTACACATCTCATTATTTTATTTTTCACATTTCTATTTTTAGATTCAAGCTCACCAGTCATATCTGAAGTCGACAAGAAATCTTTAAGCAGATAGTGCTCAACTTCTTGTGATGAGTATATCATATATGCAAAACTCTATGGAACTCCGAGTCCTTAACTTATCTTCCAAATTAAACATAAAGCTTATTCACAGCTTAATGACAATAACAAGCAATAGCTTTCCTCATTGGATGTTTTTCATAGTGTGGTAGAGTTCAGCACATCTTACCACCTTCACAATCTTTCAAATCATTTATAGTATAATATCTAATGCAGCGCATTCTTATACATTTCATTTCTTCAATTTGGGGCACAAGATTTGTACCCAACAGATTGTTCCTAAGACGAACATCACAACAAGCCTACCATATAGTACTTGTTACATGAAACTTCATTAATTTGCACAGGCATAATCTTGCTGGCATTCAAAATCATTATAGTTCAGTTTAACTCCTAACATCAAGAACTTATAACAAATCATCTTAATCTCACTTTTGGTTATGCATGGATCAGGTACTTGTAACCATTGTAAATTCTTGCATAATCTTTATTCACATGCATGATTAAACTGAACAACTCGATCTCATATGTTGATATAATCTTATAGGCCAAATGCCTCATACATGTTAGTCTTGATAGCCTCATCTTTGCAAAAACATAATATCAAAACCATTTATACAAAATCCTCAGGCTCAAAAGTCACAATTATTTTCACTCAATAATTAATCAAGTCCCCTTATAATCTTCTGTTTCAGATTATAATATACCACATTGTCTAGACTAGCACCTAGTACTGCTTTGATAAATGGAAGATGTATTTTCCCTATGTTTTTTTTTTTTTTTAGGAACACGACATACGACGCGTTTACAAACAACATCCCAAACAGATATCTAACCAAAGCCTTTAGGTCTCAACGGCCATAAATATAAAAGACGACCGTGGCATGTTTTCATTGTATATTGATATGCCAAGGCTCATCACAGTTTCAACACAAGTATGGTAGATTGATTCCAATTTATCAATCCTTTGTCTGGGTTTGATTTCAACCCAAGCACCCAATAACCATGTAACCAGTACAGTGAACATAAACCATAACTTAACTATATATATGGTCGTACAAATACCATAGACAACTATCTTTGTTGTCCAAAATATTTTTCACTTATGTAATCAACAACTTCAAGTTTATCATATATCAGCATTGATAAGCAACAGAAGAACACACAGAAGTGTACACTCAAAAAGCACACATGTGCATATTTTTAATATAGAATATTTTGAGCATACAGACACAAAGACAGTGGGTGTATAGCTCTTATTCCTTACTTCCAGTGTTATCACCAGAACATATTTTCTCAATGTCACGTGATGACACAACACTTTATTGTTACGTATTCCATTCATTATTTTCTTCCATACTCTCATCTATAAGTACATCGCCATGAATCTTAAGGTTCTTCCATTTATAATAACAGTATTGTCAGAGTATATAAAGTCTTATATTTGGCCATTATTCCCAGTAGATCAACCATCAAAATGTGAAATTTTTATTAATATCGCAAAACATCATCTCACAGCCTCATCTCTACCGACTATAGCATAAGATCAAACATATAGGTCCTAATACTAGTATAACTGGTATCATGACATATCGCGTTACAACATCCAATTCCTCAGGCGTTTTGAAGAAAAATGCTATGATACTGATCACCTCATCAATGAGCATAAGGTAGAAAGCCATTACAAACAGCACTCCAAGGAAGGACTTCAGCACGTGGTTGATTGCTAATTCTCAGTCACAAAAAGACTCAAGAGGGGGGGGGGGGGGTGAATTGAGTATTTCCAATTTTTGAATTTTACTTAATCAGTTGATTGTAACTCAAATGGCTCGGTTCTCGTAGATGATTCAGTTTCAAAAATGATGATTAGTGCAGAAACATAAAAACACAGGGTTTATACTGACTCGTCCCCAACTAAGTCAGGGATTTACATCCAGTGTAGAGGCACAACCATGTACTCTAACATCCCTAAGTATAATCTATCACATGTAGCTTATAGACTCTACTGCAAGACTCAAAACTTGTAAACCCTATTACAAGCCCGTTCACCTAATCTACCTTAAGACAATGAGAATTACAATACAAACACCTCCTGTGTTGTCGTCGCCTATATAAACCTAGGCCAAGGTTCCTCTACGCAACAATCCACTCCACAAGTGATTGTTGTAAACCAATATAATACAGACTCAAACAATACCTCTTTGGAATGGTGTATTTATAGGAAAAAAAAATCCTAATTAGGTAAGCTTTTTCCTTAGCCTTCAAGGCCCATTTTTCTTACCTTTGAAGGCTCATTTTCCTTATGTTGACTCTTCCTTCTTACCAATGGAAAAAGCATTTGACTTGACTTATGCTTGACCATAATCTTGACTTGGGTGATCATTATTTGCCCCCCAAACCTTTGAGATTGATCGATCTAGTCGACACGAAGGGTTGTATTCTATTTTATCTTTTCTTGGGGTGGAGCATAGGATGATGCATCCGATCAAGCGTGTTCACCTTCTTAGACTATACTGAGGTCTGAATAATTGGATCGGTCTTTCCGATTGAACAAGTTTCTTAGAGGGATAACCACTTCAGGGTAGGCTCATTATTGAGCGTTCTAAGGGACTCTCTGTCGCCGTGCCCAATCTAGGGTCTCTTTGCCCAGTCTGGGTTAGTTGGACGGATCAAGTCTTGCTTGGGGACCCTTTGCTCCTCTTCCCCCAGCCCGGGGTCAGGTGCTTTTGACTTGGATGTGTCAGACCAATTAGGTCGTTTATGTTGAGATCGTCAACTATTTCATATCCTCGACAGATGTGTGTATGCTGACGGGGGTCCAGGGGGCAGGTTGTTAGTGGAATAGGGACCCTTGGTTCTTCCTTTAACCAATATTTAACCAACATTCTTCCATTGAAAATCATGGTTCCCTTTGACCAAGCCTTGACCAACCTTATATATATAGAAGATTAAAGGAGGTGGTGATCTCTTCATTCATATTCCACCAATCATTCCAAGATACCATGGGAGAGGAAACCAGCCAAGGTCGTGTGGAGGGAGGTCAGTCCGTTCGTTTGGGTGGCGTGACGTGAGGTCGCACTTAGTGAGTTCGAACCATCCGGTTTGCCTTTGCTTATTAGACGTCGTCCTAGTCAGCGGTGCGAGGTCGATCCGGTGGAGTGGCGAGTTCGGATCGTTGTGGAGGTCATTCGTCCGGGTATCGAGGTCATTTGGGTATCGTAATCGTGTGGATCCGAGGTCGGATCTCCAGGCTTATCCGGACATGCTCAGTGGTGGTGAGGTCGGGAAGCTCTTGGGAGATCGGGTGGATCCCACAAGGTCGGACATGTTTTGGGAGGTCGGACAGTTTTTGGGAGGTTGGACGGTTTCCTTGTCCTAGTTTATTGATTCTCACAAATAGGTATAGATTATAATTTGGGCTCTTTACTTGATGATATCGATTCTGATTTGGAGGATGTGGGAACTGGTGTTGCCGACGTTCTCTTAGATCGATTGGCCCTTCTTGACATTGTTGTTTTCTTGTGCCCCGACCTATTGGAGGTGGGAAAGTCTACGAACGGGTGAAGGAGGTCTTGGGACACGACTCTCCCCCTCGTGACCTACGGCTCACCAAGTCTCATTCGATCGGTCATTCTTCAGGGGGCGTGATTGATTCTCCTCGAGATGAGACCGCCCATGAGGCCTTGTCTTCGGACGGGGACTTTTCGGACAGGAAGGGCGATGAGGGTCTACACACGAGATGCCACCCAAGGTCTTCAGCTATCCTTCTAAGATCTCTAACAAGAGGTTGAAGTCCCTTAGATCCGAGTTCTTTATTTCTCATCGTTTTGCTATAGATCGGCCTGAGTCTAGATAGCGGATATGTACTCTGGTGGAGAGCTCAGTTCTTCCCATCTACCTTGATACTTTGAGGGCCGGACTTAGATTCCCAATCCATCGATTCCTCAGTTCGGTCTTCCGATATACAGGGATGTGTCCATTCATGTTCTTGTCCAATTCGATAAGGATGATGATTGGGTTTTATGTGGCCGCTCGAGACTTGGTGGATAGCGTGGCCATTACACCAGAGCTTCTTTTTAGTTTCTTCTGTCTGAACTAGCATGACAATGGTTGGTATCACCTAGCCTCGCGACCGGATAAGGTGTTTTTGATTGATTTTAAGGACAGTCGTCGGTGGCGTGACCAGTGGTTGTATGTTCGATGAACGGATAGAATTATGTTTGACTTTGCTACCCATTGGCAATCGGGTGTTTTGTTTACCCATATTCGATCTCCTATCCTTGGTCCAGACGAGAGGGCAACCAGGTCTATTATTGACCATTTCATTAAGTGTGCGTGCACCTTCAAAGTGTTGGACTTGATCCCTTAGGAGTTCTTGCATAAATATAATATGAGTGAGCATCGTTTTATTTTTGTTCCTCATTCAGAGTTTTACTAACCGATGCTGACATTTCCCTTTTGCAGTATGGTTGCTTCGGAGGAGTTGTTGAGGAGGAGGAATGCTTGGTTTGCTAATAATCTAGACCCTGTCCCATCCTCAGAGCCAACTGGACTAGTGGAGGTTGCCCCGCGCCTGGCCCAAGAGAGGAGGACGGGAAAGGAGAAGGCATCGGACACAAGCAGGAGGGGAGAGAAGAGGGGTGCATATGTCGAACCTCTAGATAGCCGTCCGCCCAAGTCTCAGCACACCAGTAAATCTCGACCCCCTAGGTCAGTCGGATCTGGGACCGGTCCACCCAAACTTGTTGCTTATTTGGACGACCTTTTAAGGGGAGTCGTACGTCCGACCGGTCTGGCTGGGGGGAGGCTTATGTTCCGACTTGGAGGATTCATCCTAAGGCCTTAGCTTGGACGACGGGGTTTAACGCTCGTACTATACTTGAGTCCTTCTATCTTTCTTCTGACTGTGCTATGCAATCCGAGACGAAATGTGAGAGTTTTGAGTGATGTGTTATTCGTAGCACTTATAGGGTACTTCCTTCTTCTCCTTCCTTTTCTCTCTTATATATTTTTTTATGCGATTGACCATTTTGTTTCGTTTTGCAGAATGTGAGTGGCATACTTGGCCTTCTTCATCGCGTGGATGATCTAATTACTGAGAACCGCAATCTTCAACAATCTCAAGAGAAGAGTCAGCTGCTTTGGTCCGAGCTGGAAGAGGAGAGGAGGAAGAGGAATGAGGCCGAGCGAGATCTCTTGGGTATGCAGGTTTCTTTGGCAGCTGCTATTTCCAAGCTCGAGATGTCGATCGACGAGGTCATCCAGCTACGGAGGGAGTTAGAGGCGATAGATAAGAGGGCCGAGGAGGCCAAGGAAGATGGATTCAACAAGGGGATCGAGTCCAGGTTTGATGAGCTGGAGGAATTCTATAAGATGCTTGTTCCGAATGTCCCGGCACAGAAGCTGGATCTCAAATCTCTTAGTAGCTACCCGAAGTCTCGGAGGAGAGCGGATGCCCAGGCTGCTACTGCAGTCGCTCGGCTGGCCACTACCACTACTGTCACTCGTTCGACTTAGGATATTTCTAAGAGGTCGTTCGTTCGTACTGGAGTCTAGGGGACAAGTGCTCGGGATGACTTGACAAAGCAGCTGAGTAGGGCATCCTGT
This sequence comes from Drosera spatulata, assembly GCA_035668315.1. Taxonomy (NCBI): domain Eukaryota; kingdom Viridiplantae; phylum Streptophyta; class Magnoliopsida; order Caryophyllales; family Droseraceae; genus Drosera; species Drosera spatulata. The sequence goes on from JAOVYX010004150.1 coordinate 11,375, forward strand.
CAATTTTTGGGTAGGATTGACATTCCTTGCTTCCTTTTGTTGCTTTCACAGGACCGACCGGTCTAAAGTACTTGTTTTTGGATAGTTGATCGATCTAGAGTACTTGCTTTTGGGTTTTATGTGCGAACTTTTGCAATTCGGCATCGCCTCCTTATTTATACTTTCATGTACTTGCTCCTAATCCATAATTCAGTTCGAATCTTTTGATGTACTCTATTAGTCGTTACGCTGTTTCCATCTTCGAGACTTTACAAGTTTCATGTTGTCATTTTTGCAAATTTTTTTTGAGTCAGTCGGGGAGTTCTACCCTGTCTCTATACTCTTTCGACCTTTGAATATTGGGTTTCCTTCGACTTGTTCATGCGGTTATTCAGACGTAGGGGTATACGGATCAATTTTCTAGTCTTTTCAGGAGGTCCATTAGTTATTGTCCCGTCAAATCATGGTGGACCATTCGGTCCTTGGCTGGTCCAGCCGCTATCTTACCTACTAAAGGTGGTTTGTTCGGCCGTCTTCCCGCCAAATATTGGCGGTTCGTTCGGACATTGACCATTTCGGTCATAGTCAGAGTGAATTTAGGTCGGTTAGTCAAGACATTAATAGTTTTCACATAATTCCATTTGACAAAAAACGATCCTTTTATTCAACTTTGATGGAACTAGTACATAGTTACTTCAGGACTTATTTAGACCATTCAATCATCACTTCACGACAATTTTAGTCTAGCCTAGTACATCATTATTCGAATCGGTCATTATCACTTCAAGATATGAGCTGACTAGGTCCTTCATCTCAAACAAAGTAGAATTTAAGGTCGTCCATACTGAAGGCTCGAGGTAGTTTCTGTCCATTACATTGAGCTATCTTGCATGCTTCGTGTGACAAAACTGAGATGACTTTGAACGGTCTTTCCATTTCAAATTTAGCCTTTCTCAAAATCAAATCTCCTATCTTGAGTTGACGAGGTCAGACATTAGCATTGAAGTACTTAGCAATCTGCATTTGGAAGGCCTGAGCTCGGACATGAGCTACTTCTCTCTTTTCTTCTAGCAGGTCGAGCTCTTCCCTTATGAGTTGTCCGTTCTGTCCCTCATCATATCCCAAGACCCGTACGGTAGGAGTTTGGAACTCGACGGGCACAACTGCTTCCATTCCAAAGGCAAGTGCGAAGGGGGTCTCCCTGGTCGACCGGTTTGGGGTCGTTCGGTACGACCATAGGATGGCAGGAAGTTCATCAGCCCATAGTCCCTTTGCTGAGGCAAACTTTTTTTCCAAGTCATTTTTTATCTCCTTATTCATAGCTTCAACTTGTCCGATGGTGCTCTTGCTGTCATGTTCGATTACAAGGCAGATCATGTGTGGATTATGTTAAGCGCATTGTTGAATTGATTAAGAAGAAGGCCAGCTCATGTTCTTTGCTCTGTACCGTGTTCTATAGCCTTGTGTATGATATATGGCACTTTCGAAATGAAGCTATGTTCAGACGTGTCAAGCCCACAGTTTTTGTTGTGAAGAAAGATTTACAGAAAGTAGCTGCGGATGTTGCATGTGCTCGACCACGGAATTTGCATATGGAAGAGAAGGATATTCTGCAGAGATGGAATGTTCATCCATGTACTTGGGAGAGCTTTCTAAGCTGACTTGATATTTGTAATAGCTAAGGCTGTTTTTGTATAGAACTTGCATTACAGGGTTTTTCGTTTTCATGCCCTGTATAGAACTAGGTTAGCCTTGGTTTTTTGCCCTGGTTGCATTTGGTTCTTGTTTTTATGTAAGCTGGCAGAACAGGGTTTTTGCATTTGCCTTGGTTGATTGTAACTAAACACTCTCTTTTAATTCACTGGTCGATTCAACTTGTCCGATGGTCCGGAGGTGTTTGGCTAAGCGAACCTTTGCTCGATGCCAAAATTTTTGACAAAACTCGGTGAAGGCCGAAGTAGTGAATTGAGTTCCATTGTTAAAGATTAGTATGTTTGGAATTCCAAACCGACAAACGGTTGATCTCAACATGAACCCTTTTGCAACCCGATCTGTAATCTTCGGGACGGCCTCCGCTTCGACCCACTTAGTGAAATATTCAACGGCTACTATTTCGAACTTCCTTTGTCCCGGTGCCATAGGAAAAGGACCAAGGAAATGGATTCCCCATTGAGCGAATGGCCAAGGGATCTCTATGGATGTCACACTTCTGCACTAAGTCTTTGGTATCGGCTTTGATGGTAGGCCAGAAATATCCTTGTCTCATACATTTATGTGCTAAGGTTTGTGCTCTATGATGATTTTCACAATTCCTTCATGGATCTCGGTCAGGACGAACCTAGCTTCGGTCGGCCTTAGGCACTTCAGTAGAGGCATGAAGTAGGATCTTCGAAATAGGTCTTGACCTTTTATCAGGTACTCTGGGGCGATCCGTTTGATTCTTAGGGCTTCTTTCCAGTCCTTCGGTGAGGTCCCATGCTCGAGATTCTGTCTCAGATCATCCACCCATGACGGGGAGACCTCGATGGCTTCGATCTGATTACCATCCTTCTTGCGTGATCTCACGTCTTCGCTCAACAGCCTGTCTTTGGCCCATTTTCTTGATCCAGATGGAAGCTTGCTTAGGGCATCTGCTATGCTATTCTCCCCCCACTCCCCCGAGGGATTTGTCGAATCTGCAGGTCGATAAATGCCTTGATGAGCCTTTGTACGTGATATACGTATCCTTGTAACTCGGATCCAACCTCACATTTGCCTCCAATTTATTCGAGGACTATTCTCGAGTTCGAATGGATCTCCATACGATCTATTTTGAGATGTTTTGCTAAGCTAAGAGCTGAGATCAGTGCTTCATATTCAGCCATATTATTTGTGGCCTCGAGGTGGAGTGTGATCGAGCAAGGGAGGTTCCATCCAATCCGAGAGATTAGAATTACCCCTGCTCTCGATCCCTTCTTACAAGAAGAGCCATCAATATAGGTCTTCCATGTTGTCAGGACAATCTTGTTCCTGATCGATTCCACTTGTTCGACCTGATCTAGGCCGAATTGATACTCCACCAGGAAGTCTACAAGAGGTTGAGCTTTTATGGCAGTCCTTATCTCATATGTGATCCCATATTCACTTTTTTTCACAGCCCATTTCATCAAACGTCTGGACATTTTAGGCTTGTGGAGGACTTGTCGCAGAGGTAGGTCTGTCACCACAGCGACCGGGTGAGATTGGAAGTAGGATCTTATTTTTCTCATTGCAGTAACATGTGCTAGGGCAACCTTCTCCAACTTGGGGTATCGGAGCTCAAAACCGTGCAGTACCTTACTGATGTAGTAGACCGGTCATTGGATCCCTCCTTTTATCCTTAGGAGAATAGCAGATATGGCCTCTTCAGCGGCCGCGAGGTAGAGGTAGAGGAGCTCCCCTCTTGAGGCTGACTAAGGAGTTGAATCTCTTGAAGATACTCTTTGAGCTGGACGGTGGTCTAACATGTTTGATCCCATTCTATTTTTGACCCGGCTCCCCTCGACGTCTTGAAAAATGGGAGCGTCTGTTTGGTTCCTTTGGAGAGGAACCGACCGAATGCAGCGATACACCCAGTTAGCCTTTGGACGTCTCGTCTTGTCTTTGGCGGTTCCATCTTCAGGATTGTTTTGACCTGAGCCAGATTTGCTTCAATGCCTCAGTGTGTGATGAGGTAGCCTAGGAATTTGCCAGATGCCACACCGAAGGCGCATTTGGAAGGATTGAGCCTCATCTTATACTTTCGTAAGAGGTCAAACGTCTTGCTCAGGTCAGATATATGGAGGTCAACCTCCTTAGACTTGGTCAGCATATTATCCACATAGATCTCCATCGTGCTCCTCAATAATGGCTTGAAGACTTTGTCTACTAGACGTTGGTAGATTGCACCAGCATTCTTGAGTCCGAACGGCATTATCTCATAGCAGTAAGTCCCTAGGTCAGTTATGAAGGATGTTTTCTCACGATCTTCCAGAGCCATAAATATTTGATTGTATCTGGAGAAAGCATCCATGAATGATAAGAGCTTGTGACCGGACGTTGCATCAACTAGTTAGTCTATCCTTGGGATGGGATATGAATCCTTCGAACATGCCTTGTTTAGGTCAGTGAAATCGACACACATCCGCTCTTTGCCATTTTCTTTCTTCACCAAGACCATATTAGCCAGCAAATCTGGATATTTTACTTCACAGATGAAGCCGGCCGAGAGGAGCTTACCGACCTCTTCTGCAATGGCTCGGTTTCGTTCTTCCGCGAAGTGCCTTCTTTTCTACTTCACTGGTCGAGCATTCTTGTCTACTGCCAACCGATGCACGATCACGTCTGGATCGATGCCCTGCATGACTGAAGGTGACCAAGGAAAGATGTCTGAGTTGGAATGGAGGAACTTGATCAAGTCTAATCTGACGGGATTGATCAATTGAGAACCGATCTTTACATACTTGGCTCGATCTTTTTGGTTCAGGGAAATCTCATCTAAGTCTTCGATCGGTTGGGACCGAGGCTGGACCAATCTCGGGTTGAGGTGCAGTTGGAGGGTTTCTTTTCCTTTTAAATCTGGGTATGGCTTCAAGGTGGCTGTATAGCATGCCTTCAAGGCCTTTTGGTTGCCTTTGATCATGCCTTCTCCTTTCGGGGTAGGAAACTTGATAATCACATAACACGGGATGATCATCATTTGGAGATCCACTATGGATGGTTGGCCGAGAATACCATTATAGGCAGAGGGAAGATCTACCACCAAGAAGTCTGCCATCCGTGTCCGAGTCCGAATAGTACTTTCATCTCCCATAGTTAGTGATAGAGAGATATACCCCTTCGGATATACGGTCTCTCCTGTGAACCTGATCAAAGGGGTGCGGAACGGCTTAAGATCCTTCTCGATCATTCCCATTCTCTTTATTGTAGAGAGGTAGAGTATGTCGACAGACGAACCACTATCGACCAACATCTTTTCGACATCATAATCCCCAATGTGGAGGGTAACGACAAGGGCATCATCATGGTGGAACTGGATTCCCGGGTCGTCCTCGGATCCGAATTGGACAACAGGGTCGGTCCATATCTTTTTTCCTTCATTGATAGTGGAGTCATCTTGAGGGTCTCGACTCCTACGGGGGTTCTTTAGTTCCGGGGCGATGCCCCCAACGATCACATTAATGCACGGATGCTGTGAAGGCCGATTTAGCTCCCTTTGTTCGTCGGGTGATCTTGGTCATTCCTTCCCTTTCTGGGACGGACAACCGACCTCATGCCATCGATCTGCCTGGAATTTCTTGAGATGCCCTTTCCGAATCAATTTCTTTATGGCATTTTTTAGGTAGCGGCATTCCTCTGTGTCATGACTGTGATCTTTGTGATATTGACAATACCGAGTCTTGTCCTTTGGAGCACCAAGGAAGCGTTATTTCTCTAGGTTCTTGATCAAGTGGTTTTCCTCTCATGCGGCCATGAGTACCTTTCTTCTCGATGAGTTAAGGGGAGTATACGTGTTGTCACTAAGAGAGGTTGACTGAGCGATGTGGTTCCCCGATCTCTTACCCTTCAGATTTTTCTTGTCCAGTACTCGGTCATGCTTCCCAGGCCTTTCTTCCCCCTTTTTTGTTCGATCGATATTCTCCTCTTTACTAGTTCATTCCGTCCAGAGTCCGAACCTCCAATTGCGGATCTCCCTTGCCGTCTCGGTATGAATGTGTTTTCCCAACTTGGCTATAAGGTCGGAGTATGTCCATCGTTCCCTCTTCGAGAGGCTATATGAGAGGTCATCGCTCGCCAAAATGTTTATCAAGGCTTGACATATCTCGTGATCGATCGGATCTTCAATCTTGACCTTCTCGATGTTGAACCTCTGGACGTACGATCTAAGATCTTCGCCCAGCCGTTGAAAGATTTTGTACATATAGCTAGATGTAAGCCTTTGTCGTTTGCTATTAACATATTGCCTATGGAATAGTTCAGCGAATTCCATAAACGAACCTACCGATCCGGTTGGAAGAGTATTGAACCATGCTCGGGCCGGTCCATGGAGAGTGGTTGGAAAGGCCCTGCTCAAACATCTTGTAAAGTTACTCCACTTTTTATTTCAAGGGAATGAGTTGTCCATCAGGTTGGAGCGAGATGACCTAAGAAGCTTGGGCCTTCTCCTGTCGATTCGGTACGAGGGGTCTAGAGTTTACCGACCGAGCGTTCAGATGGATTCTTAGGTCTTCCCTCCCAACATTGATGTGATTTCTGAGGTCTTCTTCTTCGGCTTGAAGATCTTCCACTCCGGCTCGGTTAATCTAGTGTCGAAGATCGTTCGGGTCAGATGGGGGTACTCGTTCCGCATTTCACGGAGGAACGACCGGCGCTCCCCTTTCCACGTTTTGTGGAGGTGCCGCGTCTGGGCGAGGGGGCAACCTATCGTTCAGTAGGTTCCTCATCTCTCTTAAAGCGTCGTGCATGGTCGCGTCATTTCTTGGCGTAACTCTTGGTATATGGCCATAGTAGCGTATTGAATTACCGGGTTTTTCGCCATGTGCTCAGTTTTGGGTGGCGTCGGGTCGGCCTCTGTGCGGACCGATCTCAAGGGCCTGTCACCTGGGAGTGGCGGAAGCGAAGCACGACTAGCGGAAGGCATGGTGGATGGTTCGGGTTGCATGTTGGTAGTTCGGCTTCGGGTTATCGGCATGGTTCTGTGTTGATCGTAGCCCCTACCTGATGTACCAAACTATTTGTCATAGCTAGTCCTATCTCTTGGATTGAGTCGGACTGTATGATGGTCCGGTCGTATGTCGGACTGATCTGATGATGCGAGACCAGGATGCGCCGAACGATCTGCACACCAAGAACCAAGGAAATGCCATTAGTCGGGAGATCAAGATGCGTACCTCGGATGCCTGCTTTGACGCTCAAGTCAGTATGTGCCCGATCTGGGTGAGAGAGAGAGTAAGAAAGAGTATTGGAATGTGGAGGACATAGAGAATATGAGAGCCAATACCTCTTGGGAATGATGTATTTATAGGGAAGAAAACCCTAATTGGGTGGGCTTTTCCCTTAGCCTTCAAGGCCAATTTTCCTTACCTTTGAAAGCTTATTTCCCTTACGTTGACTCTTCCTTCTTACCAATAGAAGAAGCATTTGACTTGACTTATCCTTGACCATAATCTTGACTTAGGTGACCATCAGTTACGTTCTTGTCGAAAACATGTTCAAGGTAATTCAAATTCTGTGTGCTCACTACTATTACAAATAGACAAGAGTACCAACCTGTCTATAACACACTTTTACACTACTTGACAGATCTACAGCTCCATCTTGTAGTCTTGGTGTATTGTACTTGAGTTGTCATCTTTGGCTTGAAGTGTGATTACTTCCTTGATATGCAATCTTGTATCCATCAGATTCCCTCAAGCTCGTACATTGCACCTTCATATCATCAAACTTGTAAATCATTAGTGCTCTACTGTTTGTCAACATCAAAACATCACAAGGTTTAACAATTTCTCCCTTTTTGATGATGGAAAATAGTGATGGTCATAAAAGTATAGGACAGATGAATCTAACGACCAAGACAACTCATACTTTCATGATCCAGTTCTTCTGAATGTGTCAGTTCAGAAAACCATACCTGGAGGTTCTCAACATCATTGGATTAACATTAACAGTTTCTGTTCTGGATGCTAAATAGACATGATTAAGGCAGTATATTCTCACAGAAGTTCATAATAGATCATGTACCTATAGACACGATGAGCCTTTATGCTCAAAATAGTCTCGTTCCAGCTTGTTAAGGAGCATCGACAATTACATTTGATCACCAGAGAACAAGAGAAATAAAAAAAGAGCACTTAAAGACATCAAAGCAAACTATAGACAGAATCACATAAGCAACTCAGAAGAGAGGATAAGACAAACATTAAACAAGACGAAAAGGTACAATAAAAATAACTAAGTGACCATCCATTCCCTTTACCCTTTTTGACATCAAGAAAAAGGATAAACTACAAGCCATCTGCAAAATGAGTTGGCATCAGCCTTCATAAGTGACACCTATTTTAGGAAAATATTCTAATTCAAACACAGTAAGTCATAATTGCAGAATCCAAAAAGTCAAATAGTATAGACCATAACAGCTAGAATTTAAAACATGCGATGTTCAAAGCAAGATAAAGGCTCAATCAAGGAAGATAGAACAAGGAACAGGGCTGGATTATTTTGTGGGATTGAAAGAGGCCATGTATTTGAAGGTAGCCAAGGCAGAATCCAAGGCAGCTTTAAGGTCAGCAATCATTGTCTCCTGGTTAGTTAGCTTCTCCTCCAAAACAGTGATCTCCTTCGATTTCGTTGAACATTCTGCGTAGTCAACCCTCTGTCAAGTTTTTGATGAACCAGCTCCTTGAGCTGATCCAGTTCTCTTCCATTGACCTCTCACTTTTTTTAAAACCGATCAGCTTCATGTATCCCTCATCAAAGTTGCTAGTCTTATGGGGTTGGCGGTTGTCCTTCAGTTTCATAATGCCCATCTTCTTCAGTATCTTGGACAACCAAATCCCATAAGGCAAAGCATGACTCCAATCATGTTTTACGTATAACATGTGATGCATCATTTGTAGGGGAAGATTGACGTTCTCATTCCGAAACAGTAGCTCCACGATAGTCAGATCCAAACCATTGGCTTCATTCTTTCTTGAAGATCTGGGAACAACACCTCAAACCATTAGAGAAAATAGTAACCGATTCTCATCTCTCATCGAGTTGATGTTGATTGATTCAGCTTTGGTCAGAGCCTCATTACCACTGAACTTCTTTGAAATGCTTAAAGGATTGATCTTAGACATCTTGGGCCATTCCCCCTTTCCATAGTTCCCAAATCCAGAGGCAGGAATACCCAAATGCACTGCTATGATATCATCAATAAGCACCACCTCTTGTCTATTGACTCGACTCTTGAGCATGAACCGATTCCCACTTAACTTCAGTTTGCTGACATTTTCATAGAACTCATACATAGCCTCTGGATGCATTAAGTTTTCAGACTCAAATAACTTATTCCACTTCTGCTGTTCTGGGGTAGTTTTAAGCCTCTCCAAACTATTCTGTACCAGCCAAATCAACTTAACAATTTTACCTGGTAAGATGGCTCGGTTTGATAGGGCTTTAAATTTTTGTTTCTTCTCCTTTTCTGGCATCGCTGCCTTCACAATCGGTTCTTCAACTTGAACCTCCTCAATGTCATCCTCAGATGCACTCTCTGCTTCATCTTCTCGTTCGTTTTCTTCCTCATCCACGTCAGATAATTAGGGCTTCGTTCCCTTTGCTATTCCTCTCTTTTTCATAACTACTTCATCATCATTATCAAAATCACTATCATGAGACTCTTCTGATTCAGAATTATCAGTAGTATGAGCTTCACTTTTCTTCCCTTTCATGATCTACTCCTCCTCACTGCCGGAGTTTATCTCACTCTCCTCCTCTTATGTGTTGGATTCGGAGCCCACGTCTTCTTCTTCTGCTTTGTAGTCTGATCTAGAATCAGACTCAACGACTTGGGTTTTCTTTTCTTTTGGTTTGTTGGTTCTAAAGGAGTGGGCTTCCTCTTTCCAGCCAGTTTGGTAAAGCTGATCATGAACTGACCCTTTGGGAAGGCCGGGTTCCTGTGACTTGATCTTACACCGGGTGTAACCAGTCTTAGCTCAGCTTCCTTCTTTGCTTTCTTCGGAGTGGTAAATTGTTCCTTGATATTCTTCACAATAGAATTCAAAGAATCCATTGCCTCGTTGAGAGTTTCCAATTCTTGGATATCACTTTTCGTCACTGCAGGCAGCTCAGTGCGTTGATCTGGTTCTGTTACTTGATTGGGTTCCCCCTGAACAGTTGCACTCTCATTGTCTCCTTTCTTTACTAACTTCTTCTTTTTTTTTTTCCTTTCTCCTTTCCAGTACCTCCAATAATCACCTTCGTTGATTCCCCCTCACCATGTGTAGGTTGGGTTTTGGGATCTAAGGGAATCTCAGGCGCCTTCTCAGATTCTTCAGTAGGTACTTCTTCCTCCATCTTCTTCTCAGTATCCTTCTTTCTAGATTCATTATCCTCCCCAACACAAACCTCAGACTCCTTTTCATTCAGATCTGACACCGCGGCTTTTCATTCAGATTGGGGTTACGATGTAGTATCCTGATTCGGTTTTGATGGGATGACTTCAGCCTCATAGACACTGATTGGCTCTGCTGCTTCTCCTCTTGGCTTTGTGGGCGAATTGGATTTTGGAATTTTTGGGAATTTTGGAGCTTTAGATTTGGTTTGGCGTTTAGGTTTTGATGATTCAGTAGGTTGAGTTTCGGTGGATTGTGTCTTTCCTCTAGTTTTCGCCATTGTTGGATATGAAAGATTGGTGATTGGAGAAGAGAGGAGATTTGTGGAGTTTTGTGGACTGATTCGAGGTTTTGATTCAGTTTTATAGAGTGCGTGGGTGGTTGTGGAGTTAGTGGGCAGTTCCGATGGCATACGGAGAGTGTCACTGGAAAAGGGATTTGCATGTCAACAGATTGGTTGAATTTTCAGCTGATTAGATAAGCTCAACTAAGATTTCAAATCAGTTTGAATCTTTTGTGGAGGGAAAAAAAAATTTACATCTCACATAGAAAATCATAACAGCAAGGTCTTGAAAAATTTGACATCAGATATCACACAAGTGTAACAGAATGTATTTGTTTGCATACCTTACATAAAATGTACTCACCCAATCTAGCTTCATATGTCCCCCAAAGTCACAGTCAACTATAGATTTCACCAAAAATCGACATCATCCAGGGTTAGAGAACAAATATCATTTAGTTAAAATTTATCATCCCTAGTTCTTGTCTAAGTTTTTCTAAGTCTTTCTCATAGTATTCCAACTTGATATTTCCTTTCTCGTAGTGATCTCTTAAAAAATGATGTCTCACGTCTATGTGTTTGGTTCTTGAATGCATGACCGGGTTCTTAGTTACACTAATGGCACTCGAATTATCACAAGAATATAGGTACATATTCACAGTTGATTCCAAAGTCACTTAACTGTTGTTTAAGCCATAAAATTTGTGCACAACATAACCCTGCTGCTATGTACTCAGCTTCGGCGGTCGACAGCGCAACACAGTTTTGTTTCTTTGAACACCAAGAAATCAAACATGAATAGATTCTATGACGTGTATCAGATGTGCTTTTCTTGTCAACTAAGTAACCTGCAAAATCTGCATCAGTGTACCCTACAAGCTTGCTCCTTTAGGATATCATAATCATAATTTTAGAGTTCTATTCAAGTACCTATAGATTCTTTTCACTGCTTTCAAGTGTGATTCTTTTTTATTTGCTTGAAAACGAGCACACAAACATACACTAAATACGATGTCAGGTCTACTTGGTCTTAAATATAAAAGGGATCCAATCATATCTCTATACTCTCTCTGATCCACACTCTTACCTCTGGAACCCTTATCCATTTTGCAAGCAGTTAGAATAGGAGTATCGTATGCCTTGGCATCCACCATCTTATATTTCTTCAGAAGTTCTACTAGGTATTTGTGTTGATGAATTAAGATTCCATTTTGGGATTGCTTGATTTGTAATCCAAGAAAGAAGTTTAACTCCCCCATCATGCTCATTTCGAACTGTCCTGTCATCAACCTGGAGAACTCATCACACAGTGGTTCATTAATGGCACCAAAAATTATGTCATCTACATAGATCTGGGCCACTAATAAGTCCCGGTTCTTGTTTTTGGTTTAGATAAACAGTGTCTTGTCCACTTCTCCTTTTTCGAAACCATTGAAAACCAGAAAGCCTGAAAATTTTTCATACCAGGCCCTAGGAGCCTGCTTTAATCCACAAAGAGCTTTGTCTAACTTATACACATAATTAGGATTGGATAGATCTTCAAAACCAAGTGGTTGTTCTACATACACTTCCTGTTTTAAGTTAACATTCAGAAATGCACTTTTTACATCCATTTGGTAAAGTTTAAAGTTCATGTATGTAGCAAAAGCAACCAATAGTCTAATGGCCTCTAGTTTTCGTACAGGGACAAACGTTTCTTCATAATCAATGCCTTCTTCTTGACTGTACCCTTTAGCAACTAGCCAGCCTTATTTCTTACAACCACACCAAAATCATCAAGTTCTTTTCTAAATACCCATTTAGTACCAATGACAGGATGGTCTTTAGGTCTAGGTACCAAACGCCACACTTTGTTTCTCTCAAATTGATTAAGTTCTTCTTGCATGACACAAATCCAATCATTATCTTATAATGCATCAGAAACATCATGAGGTTCGGTGTGAGATAGAAAGGCAGAGAATGCACAAACTTTGATGTGTTGATTTGATGATGATCCCTTGGATCTTGTCTGGAATTCTTTTTTTTTTTGCCCACCAATCAATTGATTCAGTGGATGTGAACTTTTGTACTTCTAGTTATGAAGCACCAGATCCTCCATATGATCAGGTTCCTGTGAGGGTTGGTCTTCTTCAAACAGTCTTACCAGTGACCAATCTTCAATGACTTTCTCCACTTCCATTGTTCTAGAATCCTTCTTGATATCCACAGCAAGTTCATCATCATCATCCTGCAGTAATTTCGAAGTCGAATCAATCTAATCAAAAAGCACATGGATACTTTCTTCTACACACATGGTTCTCTTGTTGTAAACTTTATAGGCTTTACTGTGAGAAGAGTATCCTACAAACACAGCCTCATCACTTTAGCATCAAACTTTCCAAGATTATCTTTACCATTGTTTAGCACATAACAAGTACGACCAAATTTCCTTGAGTGTTCTATGTTAGGTTTTCTTCCAAATAAAAGCTCATAGGGGGTCTTTCTAAGAATTGGTCTAATCAATGATCTGTAAGGATATATGTTGCTGTGTTGATAGCTTCTGTCCTGAAATTCCTTGGTAGATTACTGTCCAGCAACATGGTCCTTGCCATTTCTTCTAAGGACTGGTTCTTGCGTTCTACCATTCTATTTTGTTGTGGTGTGTGTGGGACGGAGAAATTATGATCCACTCCATTTTTCCTGCAATAATCAATAAAGGAGGCATTATAAAACTCAATTCCATGGTCTGTTCTCTTAGAAACTAGTTTATACTCAAGTTGGTTTTCAACTTTTCGAATGAAGCTTTCAAATTCTTCAAAAGTATCACTCTTATTAGTCAAAAACATCGCCCAAGTAAACCTGAAGTAGTCATCAACAATAACAAAAACAAACCTACTTCCCCCTCTACTTCTTACTCTCATTGGACCACACAAATCCATGTGAATAAGTTGTAAAGGTTTAGATGTACTTACCACTCCTTTTTCTTTGAATGAGGACTTAAACATGTTTACCTTTTGCACAAGGGCCACACAACCCTTTACTTTCATGCCTCATGGAAGGTAGGCCTTCTACCAGGTTTAAGGTATTGAGTTTGTTGAGCAAATGGTAGCATGCATGTCCTAAACGTTTATGCCAGACGAGTGGTTTGTCATCCTGTACAATTAAGCAACTGAGTTTCTTCTTGGGAATTTCATTCAAAGAGATCTTGTACACATCCTTGACCCGGTTTCCTTGTAGCTATATATTTCCGATATTCACATTCTTGACAGCACAGTGAGTTTTGGTAAATTCAATAGTGTTTCCATTATCACAAAGCTGTGATATACTCAACAAGTTGTGCTTTAAACCATTGATGTAAAGGACATTGTCTATGGAGTATTGAAGTGTTAACCCAACCTTGCCAAATCCGGTAATCAAACCTTTGTAATTATTACCGAAGGTAACACTTCCTCTATTTGAGGCTTCTAGTGAGAGGAACAGTGACTTATCTCTTGTCATATGGCGTGAGCATCCGCTGTCCAAATACCAGGTGCTACTCCCTCTAACCTGACCCTGCATACATGATTAGGTTCTTGATTTAGGAACACATCTTTCATTGGGTCCCTTCTTTCTAGCATTCTAGAGGATTGGAGTTGGTAGAACAGTATAACCTGCTTTCTTAGCCACTGAAATATTAGTTTCAAAAATCCTTTTCGATTTAGCACATTTATTCATAACATGTCCTTTGTTACCACAAAGCATACAAATTTGATCACCAGTCAAGTCAATATACTTCTTTCTTTCCCAAGGTTTTCTTCTAATGACAATTCCAGGTGGCATACCTAGAACTCGCTTGTTTGGCTTGTTCAGTAATTTGGATATATCAAGTTTACCTCCTGAAAAGCTAATAAAGACCTCACTGTATTTGTTTACTGTTGGCATGTTTAAGTTCAAATCACTACATTTTCAAGTTATAATTTTTTGTGGAGATTTGATTTTTTCATTGCTCGATTCCTTTACAAATCTGTACTTCATTTCAAGTTTGTTGTATTGCATGGACTGGTCCTTGATGATGGACCGTAACTCCGTGTTTTTGCTCTTAGCCTGCTTAACATCAAATTTAAGCAATTCATTTGATGTACTAAGTTCATCATTTTTCTACTTTAGTTTTTCCTGCTCAGTTGTAAGATCGGCTAGATTTTCCTCAAGAGCATTTTTCACAGAGAGCAATTTTTCATGAGTCTCAATCAAGGTAGTAAAGATTTCAATCATGCTGTTCATTGGCAAAATATGCATGTCTCTTTTCAGTGAATCCAAATCAATACCTTCCTCATCATTCAGATTTTCTTCTTCATCTCTTATAACCATTAAACAATCTTTGGTGTTGCTTTCTTCACCTCCCTTCATCATCATCATCATCATCATCATCATCTTCTTCTTCTTCTTCTTCTTCTTCTTCTTCTTCTTCTTCTTCTTCTTCTTTTTCTTCTTCTTCTTCTTCTTCTGCTTCTTCACTTTCAGAGTTGAACTCATCCCAGGTTTCACAAGCTACCATCATGGCCTTTTTAATGTCAGCTTCTATAAATCTTGCCCTTCTTGCTTTTGGTGTGTCTGTCTTCCGCATAGGACAATCCTTTTGAAAGTGACCTACTTTTCCACATTTAAACCATCGATTAGTACTTGGCTTTAAAGTAAAACCTTTTGGTTTTGGTTTAGAGAAATTTTTCCTTTTTCCCTTTAAAATTCTTGACAAGTTTAAGATTCTTCCTGATGAGAAAAACAAGATTATCCTCATCTACCTGTGAAGTTTCTGGTTCGTTATCATGAACCAATTCAACTCTGAGAGCCAGTCCTTTTTCTTTTTCTGCAGCTTCAATGGCATCATGGCGATGTATAAAGTTCTCGTGGGTTAGCAATGAGCCAATCAGATCATCAATATTCATTTCTTCTATATTCTTGGCCTCTTGAATAGCAGTGATCTTTGGCTCCCATGATCTAGGAAGGCTTCTCAAAATCTTCCACACTTGATTTTCTACAGAAACAGGTTGTCCTAGAGAATCTAGCTCATTAACAATATCGGTGAATCTTACATTCATTTCTGTGATAGATTCTTCCTTTTTCATGATGAAGAGCTCATACTTTTGATTCAAGAGCTTAATCTTGAAACGTTTTACCTGGTTTGTTCCTTTGTCTGTTACTTGCAACTTGTCCCACATCTCTTTTGTGGACAGTCCCCATATCAGCAATATCTTTGCTTTGGCATTTTTCTCCAGCTTGCTAAGATCATGTTCATCCCATTTGTCTTCAGGCTTTGGGACAGTTTCACCTTTATCATCCTTGTACTCAACTTTGAGTGGTCTAGTTTTGATGATCTGCCATAGCTGGAAATCCTTTGCTTGAATGTAAGTTTCCATGCGTTCTTTCTAGTAAGAATAGTAGCTTCCATCGAAGAGGTGCGACCTTTGAGATGAAAGACCCTCTTTTAAATACTGTGAAGACATAGTCTGATCTCCTTCTCAGGTGGTTAGGGTTTAAGAAGGTCAGGATATGATACCAATTATTAATTTTCAGTCATAGAAAGACTCAAGAGGGGGGGGGGGGGTTAGTTGAGTCTTTCCAATTTTCGAATTTTACTTAATCGGTTGATTGTAACTCAAATGACTTGATTGTCGTAGATGATTCAGCTCCAAAAATGATGATCAGTACAGAAACATAAAAACACATGGTTTATACTGGCTCGTCCCCAACTAAGTCAGGGATTTACATCCAGTGTAGAGACACAGCAATGTACTATAACATCCCTAAGTATAATCTATCACCTCTAGCTTACAGTCTCTATTGCAAGACTCCAAACTTGTAAACCCTTTTACAAGCCCGTTCACCTAGTCTAACCTAAAACAAAGAGAACTACAATACAAACACCTCATGTGTTGTAGTCGCCTATACCAACCTAGGCTAAGGTTTCTCTACGCAACAATACACTCCACAAGTGATTGTTGTAAACCAAAACAATACAGACTCAAACAATGATACAGAATGATACCTTGCCGATCAGCATAGCTATGAGCACATTAGATTCGAGTATACCTTTTACCATTTAAAGCATCGAACCTCTTGATTCACCAAATCTGAATTTCACAATTTTTAATCGATAAATCATCAGCATGTTTTTTATCTTCTTAAATAGTGAAAACAACATTTAATAGAGAGGTGGAGTCATAGAGGACGTGGCCAAACCAGAAATTGCTCTGGTAAAAAAACAACCTAGCCACTATCCCATAAAAATAGGAGTTTGTTGAAAGATCAACCATTTGTGTAAAACCCTAAGACCCTACCCCGTTTAAAACATTCTATAGATTAAAAGATAATTTTCTGAAATAAATATCCAATTGAAAAACACAGAAAATCTCTTTTAAACCACTACCCAAAAAATCAGGATTCTATTACAGGACTGTCACTGTGATAAGAACCAGTTCTTAGTTAAGGTTATATTCTTGTCGAAAACATGTTCAAGATAATTCAAATTCTGTGTGCTTATTACTACAACTAATAGACAAGAGTACCAACCTATCTACAATACACTTTTACACTACTTAACAAATCTGCAACTCCATCTTGTAGTCTTGGTGTATTGTACTTGAGTTGTCATTTTTTGCTTGAAGTCTGATTACTTCCTTGATATACAATCTTTTATCCATCAGATTCCCTCAAGCTCGTACATTGCATCTTCACATCATCGAACTTGTAAATCATTAGTGCTATACTGTTTGCCATCATCAAAACATCACAAGGTTTAACATTGATCATCGGATGCATTGTATTTCTCTTTGATGATTTATAAGAAGGATTGATCCTTGAACCATGAAGGAGTTCAATGGGGTTTTGTTCCTTATTTATACTACTTAGAGTATAAAGGGATTCAAAGATATAATCTAGGTAAAATCTAAATTTTCTTATCTCCACGAACATGCTGATATGTGAAGTGACCTAATTGTCATGCGTGGATAACTTTGTCAAACAAGACAAATGAGATCTAGATTTGATATTCCAATCTTTGATATAATCTGAAATCACATTGTCCAATCATATTACCATAATTATTCAGATAATGATCCATGTTGAGTTTAACCTAATCTAACTGCTTTTAAGTAACCACTGTAATGCAACTCTAATTCAATTAGCACAAGATAAACAAGGTTGATTCAGAGACATTACTGAATCTTAGAATGCTGGGTGAATAGAATAAAAGATATAACATATACTTGAGCTTCTGTATACAAATATGAACCTTGAACACTATAACTTATATTTCTTTTATCACGAAGGCAGTCCTTATTTAGAGCTCAAGTTCAGGTTACAATTTATTTCTCTACCCCAATAGCTCTTAATTTTATTCTAAAATATTAACTTCAAAATATCCTAAAAAATTCTTGAACATGAGAAAATTTTCTCTTTACTGCTGAAGTTTCTAGTCTTGTCAAACTGACTGTTAACATTTATGGATATGTTTTGCATTAAGAAGATGAAATCTCCAAGCTCCTTCTGAAAGATTTTCTGCCTTTTTGTCACAGTTCTCACTACTTAGTGTGTACTCCATGCTATTCTGCAAGCTCATATGAGATAAACATTACAGTTTCTTATATATCTCCAATAATAAATTGTCATTGAGAGTTTAAGCTTCACGCATCACTATACTTTCCATGAGTAGTTAACATAACGCTGGCTTATCTCATACTTTACCCTTTCTTATATTCCAAAATTTGATATAAGTCTTTTCAATTCAGTAATCAAAATCTGAGATTTGTAAACATATCAAATTTTTACTAGTATATGCCCAAGTTTCGTTTCAACTTGATTCTATATGATCTCTGATCACAAAGTCATAACTTGGGCAAATGTTAAATGTCGAATTGATACCCGATTGTGAATCCCAAAACGCGTTGTGTTTTCTTGTTCTTAGATCATCAATCCATGGATTCATACAGAACATGTACTTAGACTGATGTCTCTTACAGTTCATCCAGTAACATTTCCAATGCTCAATAAGCAGGTTCTTAACTCCCAGTTGGAGTATTCTTATGAGATTCAGTGAACCTTTATTCCAAAATACATCTTTGAGAATACAACACTTATATTCTCAAAATAAAATATCACTATGATCCAAGCGTATAATATCTTACGGTTATTAAGGCATCCAACTCAACGTTTAACCCAAGACGAGTAACTAACTTAGTATTTGTTACTTCCAATTTGTTCTTTGATTCCCAATAACCCTTTAGCTCAGCATAGAACAACATATAATCGTTGACTATGATCACTTTGTCATGCATTAGGTATAACTAAACATTTCATTGCATAGAGATGATCTAAATAAGGGAGACAACCCACATAATTCTCATTTTGCCTCAACCTGTAGGTCTATTTTCCATCTTAATTATTGAACATCAGGAAATCTTGTGCTAATAACATGTCCACCTCATGTGTAATATGTCCCCATTCTCCATCTCAAACTTTATGTATTTTTTAGTACTTGATAAATTTCACTATCTATCTTCAAATACATAACAATTATCCTACATATCTATTCACCCTCTTCAATCAAACACTTTATAGTTCGTTTCACAAAGTTATACTTCTCTGAGGTTAATAAAAATTAAACATTTTTTTTCATGCTCTCCCTACTACCATAGTTCACATTGCTACATATTTTCCTCATACTTCATTTATGTGTTACATCATGTTGGAAACATCTATATCTAGGCATGCTAGCATCTTTTCTCACTAAGCAGGTATTGCTACTCTTTTGACTGTAAGGAAGATCACATGTATAATTTAACCTTTCAACATCAAGTGTATTAACTTCTCATACTTGAGAAAGATTGCTCACATATATCAAATCATGTATTTATCTTCCCACCCTTCATGATCAAGTTATTACTCTTCTCAGAGAGTAAATCTCATTTATTTACTCAACCCATTTGACTCATTCCTCTTGTACTGTACTCAATGCATATTGCAATCCTATTCCATTATAAAAATATCTTCTCATTATCCTTAAGTTTTATCCAAACCACACATAGTACTGTACCAAAAAAAATGCTCACACAACTGCCGTAACCCAGATAAACACTTCGCTCCTATTTCCTACTGGCATATTTATCACATGATATATATATCCTCTCAATATCATTTTAGTACATCTTAGTGCTTTTATCATTCCAAACATATCCTCAAAACATCAAGATTTTGTTCTTGCTTGGTCTTATTTACACAAGTGCTCTTTTAATTCCAATTAAGCAAACAACCTGTGAGTTCAATCCAATATTACTCATGATATCATACTCATCATATATTCCATGCATTTGTATTGTGCTTAACTTATTCCAAAATGATTCAACTTAATTCCTATCCTAAACCTTTGGCTCTGATACCAATCTATAACGCTCCAATTTTTCATAATATATTCATACATAATAATACAAATGAAGTGACTGCCGCTGAGTCCCAACACCCCAGCAAGGAAAAAATTGCTTAACCAGTTTAGGTACATAAATAAATAAAATCCACTTAGACATAAACAATAATATTACCAAATACAGCGCAACTTCTCATTTATTACATATTTTACTTAGTTCATAAATCATAATACAACAGATGTATATTAGCACCATAACCAATATCACACCTGCCCGTCGTCTCTAACCCCTGAAAACACAAAAAAGAGAAAAACACAGAAAAATAGTAACCGTGAGCCATATGAGCTCAATAACGTGTCGGTCCCCTTACCAGGGGTTATACGAGAGAAGAAGAAAAGAAAAGAAAAGAGAAATGACCACTTAGGTTCTTTGTTCTAGTACTCTGGAACTTATCATACCAATTCGATATTCACAATTATCATCTCAAAAACATAGTAAAGACAAACAATGGATACCCTCAGTGTTATAATTGTCTTTGGTGAGACTTATTCAATTTTAACTTATCAAGATTTATTCAACTTTAGTAAAAGGGACATCCGCGAAAGGGGATCAGCCAAACCGGAGCTCAGGGTCTCCTGTAGTGAGTTTTCCTCATACCAAAACAACATCACAAGGTCGATGAAAGAATATCACCACAAAGTCATTGTATGACACATACGATAGACACAATGCTCTTTGTGTTTTATACCACGGAGTTATCTCACCAATTATGGATTTGCACTCCTTTCACTCACTCATCGTCTTTATACCAATAATCAAGGCATAACACAAACACACACATCATCTTATCATGGCACACAGCAGTTGTAATCAGTATTTTATGTCAGCCACATTTAGTGACTACGTCTATAGATTCCAATGCATATTATTATACTCACGGTATAATAATACGTATCACTACATACAATAAATCTAAACATTACCTTTTACCACAGTTCTTCATATGCACATGCTCAGCCTCGTTCTTAAGTGACAACGAGCAGCGTCTCCAAGTCCTATAATATAATAGGATACGCATTTTAAGACACACCCTTATGAATGATTGTTCACATTATGAAATTAAGCATATTTGTTCGTCCTTCTAGAAAAACTATCATAGTAATATTATGTGGTGGTACTAAGTTTTGAGAAAAATTTTTGATACTTATTTTGATAGTTTATGATGATAATTTTATGTATTTATCATCATTAGAAGTGTTTGTGAAGATTTGAAGTTTTTTCAGGGTTAAAATGATTCATTCCTAGATTCTGTCCATCATGACACTTCGATGCGTTTACATCTATAACTTCTTGTATACAGGTCCAAAAATTATTTCATAAAATTCAACATAAACTAGACTTCCTAATATTTTCATAGAATTAGAGTTCCTATCATAAAACCTTACCCCTTATAGCAGTTTATTCGTTCAATTTTAAATTTTCTGCTAGATCAGACAGTTTAACCTTTCTTCACTAATCAGTTCATAACTCGTTACACACAACTCTAAATCTTGATTTTTAACCTGTTCTACAAACTAGACTTCAAGATCTTTCCATTGATATAGGGCTACTCTTCTAACTCATACTTTGTAATTTTGGATCACGTCACAAAGTCATCCCTGTATTCAATTTTTATAGATTTATATACCCGATGTTTTGGTTTATATCTTGAAATCACAACTCCAAATCATCATGTATCAACTTTATCAAAAACTAGCTATGTGAGGCTTCAACATGTATTAAAATCAAAATTTATCACAAAACGTATGATTTTTCATAAAAGTTTTAAACAAGAAGTTCACCTCCTTTTATTAATGGAGAAGGATCCTCGTTGCTTTATAACCCTACCTTCTCCTCTTCTCCTCAAACTCTCCTTATTTTCTTCTCTTGCTTATCTCTTCTCTTGCATAATAATAAGTATTTTTATGTTTGTAAGAAGTTTTTCCAAGGAGAAGAAAGCTTGTGTTTATAACAAACTAAATTGATTAAAATAGTTAAGTGGAAAATAAGTGGATAATGAGTGGATATTTAGGGAGTAATTAATGGATAATAATCTAATTTAGGTGGAGTAAAAATTGACATAAAGAAAAATAAGTGTCAAAATTAGGTTTAGGTCATTTTCGTATAAATAAGATATTTTCGTATTAAGACTGTATTTTCTGGTATTTACGTATTACGATTGTATTTCATCCATATTTTGCATTCTTTCACTATTATATCGTTAAACAAGCCTTATGACTCCGCAAAATAAATTATAACATACGAAAATTTACTATCTACGTTAATTATTATGAAATTAAATTTTACGAAATTTTTCGGGTCCTTACAAAATAACAATCAGAATTATCATAACAAATATAGATTAACTCCAAATACAGGGCACGATTAGTGAGATATGTCCTAGAATCCTACAGAGACAGTATCCATCAATGAGAAGTGTGCAAACCTATATGATACTAGAAGCATATATCATCCAGTACAACAAAAATATCCATCCATAAGGAGGTATATATCCGTAGAAAGGTGTCCATCAACTTTTACTCACAATACATAGTACGAAGCCATTCTTTTCCGCAGGATATGACAACAGATGCATAGTTCGCAGCAACAACATGAAAATCCACGTAACATCTAAAAGGTAAATATTTGTAGGGGTTTCAATGGATGTATCAGAAAGTACGGAGTAGTTTCTATTTAAAGGAGGTAAAACATATCTACAATAGTATGAAGCGGATATGGTTAGCGCTTGTCAACCAAAGGACGTCTTCGTTGACTTTGTTCAAGGAAGTCAAATCGGATGACGTTAGGCTTTCTAATGTACTGTATCTATTTTGAAATGATAAGGGTATTAGTTTTAAGGTTTGAAGACCAGGGGTTTCATGGTTTGAGGGTTTGAGGAGGGTTTGAGGGTTTTATGAAATTAATCAAAATATAATAAAATAACAATACTAGATTAGATTAATAACACTATATTTACTATTGACTTGAATTGTTGATATGTTTATCGTGATATAACTTGAATTTAATTGCACTAAAATCACCTTAAAGTATAATCATATAATACAAGGCTTTAAACAAATAATATTGTTACGAACATACAATAATGAATGACTAAGGAATACACGAGTGAAATTATGATATTAGTTACGAACATATATGAGTGAAGTTGTTATACAACAACTTACCAAATAATTTATTTGTTAATACGATATATTTCAATGCTATATGATATGTATTATATTATATTATCATCACTCGCTTATGTAATATTGTACACACAACAATATTGTTGGTATATGTTTGAGGGTTTCAATGTATTCCGATATGTATAGGGTTTGAATTTCTATAATATCGTTTAAGCTATTTGAGGGTTTGATTGCATGTCCAATTTTGTTATATTCTTATTAGTATTAGAACTGATATCGAAACTGTGAACACTAAAACCCCATGTAGACAAACTCTAAACCCTATCCCTAGATCATAAACTCAGAACCCTATGCCTCAAACCCTATATGCTAAATCCTTAACTTGGGATTTTTTCATGCTTAGGAAATTCAATGGTTTAAAATTCTCAGAAAGTGTAAGAATCCATTATATTGGCAATCAATTTTGGGATTCGTAACATATATACTAAATCATTAACCCGGGATTTCTTCATGCTTAAGGAAATTCAATGGTTTAAAATTCTCAGAAAGTTTAAAGTCCTTTGTATTCGCAATCAATTTTGGGAATTGTGACAATCTTGTGATTTGATTGCTTCGAGATATAAAGAGTTGTAATAGTCCTTTTAATACGTTACGGTTTAAAGATACAACGGATAAGGCAATATCATCTATGAAAGTTCTCCATACTCGCATGGGGCTTTGCCCATTTAGTGTGAAATTGAAAATTCTTAAGAGATGAGGATTACAATTCTATAGTTTCAGTACCTAACTCCCATTAATGAAAATATTATACTACTATTTATGCAAACTAAAATTGAAGTTAGTAAATGAGGATTTACTCCAAATGCATAGCTCGATGTGATCGTATGACCAAGGCATCGTGTATTCGTATTTGGAGCTAATTTGCATTTTGAAATTCATGGAAGACCTTTAGACTTGAGCAACAATAATGAACTGAACAAAAAAGAAAATAAAAAAGGTTTAGCAATAGTGTTCAGCGGATATACTTAATATTTTTAACATTTGTTCATCAGTTTTGACTGCATAGTGGATACGCACCCTCTACAACCGTGTGAAACATTTTTCAAAATTCATTTACTTTATCCGTCCTAACTTATAAAGGATAAGTCCAGTGAAACTTCTAACGGAAGTTGAAAAACCCTTATAAGAAGGCATTTCTTTTCAGTTTCACAGACCATGAACTCCTGTTGTCATTTTCACAGATTGAAGTCATAATGTTTCCATATTGTTCCCTGAATATTTTATGTGCTATCCTGAGAGACGATACTGCAGCATAAATCATATTTCGTGTTATGCATTTGGAGTAAATTTGAAGGATGAGAGCAAGGAGTCATGCTCATATGCTTTGTATACGGGCAAGACTTCTCATTCATCAATCCTCATTTGTTGCCATCATATGCCCGTGGATGTAAATTTACATAAGATCTGGGATAAATCCACCTCTCATATTCAAGAGCAACCTTGATGCCCATTAGTATAAGGACTATCCACAACAAAAAAATCAGCAAAAACATTATCGAGCAATCAAGGAAGTATTTGGCATAGGGATAAATCCGTCTCTCATTAAATTTATATAAATAAAAAAAATGGATCCGGTATAACATTCAACGGATATGTGGTATTGATTAAAATATACTCATTAAATCTATTCATGGTAAATAAAATCGGATAAGGAAAATTCATATATAGAGCGTATCCGTTTTAAATATTTTTGGATATAGTGTAGTCCCTATAAATTCTTGGGAAATCAGCTTTTAGTGCATCCATTCCGGTCCTCTCCCTTTGTAGTTTCTCAGAGTCTGAATATTTTCTAAGTTTCATTTTTCACTTACTGAGTTCACAATGTTTCCATTTTGTTTCCTGAATTTTTTTTTTTGGATCCAGATGGAAAGGTACTGCCGCACGACTCATATTTTGTGCTATGCATTTGGAGTAAATTAAGAGGACAGGAGCGTGAGTTGAAGGTCATATGCTTTGTAGCTCAAACCCTCTCTTTTGTTATCGTATTGTCATCCCTGCTTATTGCCCACATGTACAAAAACATGAGCAAGATCCTTCTAGGGGACATTCGGTATACGAATGGCTATATAGGGGAAAACAAACCTAAGATTGGGATAAGTCCGCCTCTCATCCAAAACAAGCTACTACTATTATTTAAAGAAAAAAAAAAAACATATCCCCTAAAAAAGATTACGGATTTTTGTGATTTAAAAAGTCAAAAGGATATTCATATTCTTGAATTAAGTGAACTAAATTTTTTGTCGAAAAATGAATAAACGTTCAAGATTTTCCTATGTTCAATTCGTTAAGTATGTCCATTAAAATAGATTGCGGATGATAAGTATCATCAAAACAGGCTACTCCCATTTTATTTTTTTTGGTTTGAAAAGTCAATAGGCCATTCGTATTCATATTTATCTGAACTGCATTCTTCCTTGGGAGACGTTTAAACATTCCAGATTTTCATATGTTCAATTCATTTAGTTAATCCGGCATCAATTAATTCAGATAAAGAAAACTTGCAATATAAGTACAGATGAAGACTGAACTCTTGTTGTCATTTTCATAGACTGAAGTCTTAATGTTTCCATATTGTTCCTTAAGTATTTTTCTTGGAAAAAAAAAGAAGCATCCAGCATAACATTCAATGGAGATGCAGTATTGAAAACAACATTTTGCGTTATCAGTTACGAGAAATAAGTAATTCTTAGAAAACGCATTTTACTGTCCTTTATTCTAAATGATCGCGAATGAATGGATGTGTCTCAACTTCAAATTCATTAAAGCTATCTGTTGTGCATAAATCGAATAAGGGAAATCCCTATAAATTGATCGTTGCTATGATAAATTCTTTGCACTTTTTCACAAAGTAGAATTCATGATGGTTCCTTTTGGTTACCAGAATGCTTTCTTTTGCTTTGAGAGAGGTAAAAAAAACCATGAATCATATTTCATGCTATGCATTTGGAGTAAATTATGAGGGTTGAAACATGGAGTCCTGGCTTCGATTTTTGCATTTCGAAGAAGGACCTCTCATACATCAGCCCTCCTTTTTGCTATCGTAAACTCATCCCTAGGAATCACCCTCATGTACAAAGACATGTACAAGAGCCTTCTAGGGGATTTTCAATACACGAATGGCAATATTAAAAGCCGATTTTTGTATCAAATCTCTATTTTGCAGGAATACAAATCTGGACAAAATAGGTTGGTATAAGTCCACCTCTAATTAATCTTTGTTAAAAATGAATAAATATATAAAATCACTCATGTATTATCCACTGCAAAAGAAAGCGGATAGACAAAACCCTTAAAAGCTGTATTCTTTTTTTGAAACTGGATAAACGTTCTAGACGTTCATATATTCAATTATTCATTTAACGTATCTGATATAAATTATTTCGGATAGTGAAAAATTACAATATAAAGATGCATATTAAACTCCTGTTGTCATTTTCACAGAATGAAGTCAGAATGTTTCCATATTGTTCTCTGAATATTTTCTGTACTATCCTTAGAGGCGGTAATGTAGCATTTTTAACTATAGTTCATGCTATGTAAGGAGCAACTTTGAAGGACAAGGGCGTGGAGTCCTGCTTATGTGCTTTGTATTCATAGGAGTTCTGGGATAAATCCACCTCTCATCTTTATCGCAGGACAACGGTTCTGCCTCGACATCGGTCCTTGCCTGTTGTGCAAAGGCATTTCCAAGTGAACAGTAAGAGAAGAAAGAAACATTGTCGATCCATGTAAAAGGTAAGCGATTGGGATAAATCCATCTCTCATCATCAAAACTGAAAAAAATAGCGAATAAGAAGGAAAAAGTGTCATGGAAAAGATGGAAACCGAAACTAAGGATTTAATATATCCGTTATGAAACAGATTAAGAAAAATTTGCATACAAAATTATCTGTAAAAAAAATGATAGCGGATGCGAAGCAAAGTCAAAATGAATCCATAAAAATGAATTTTGGATTAAGAAAGTATCGACCGTTAAAATTGAAATCGTTTTACAAGTCCTAAGAGTGGCGCAACAAGGGCCAAACCTTATCTTTTACAAGAGCCAGCCTAGTTTAGCTAGTTACAAAATCTGGCTGCAGCTTACAGGTTAACATCAACTTCAG
>JAOVYX010004151.1:0-10452 GCA_035668315.1 Drosera spatulata
GAATGTCCCATATAAATCGTAATCTTTTTTAAATTGATAAGACAAAACATCCCTATTTTATATCATAATCATATTTTCATCATTATTTTTTTTCATTCTTTCCACTCAAGGTCCTCACTCTTTCCTTCTACTATTACAGAGACATTTTGATATGTATCCATAACATTAATTAATTTCTTAATAATTATGTCAGGTTAATTCTTCGTAATTTATCTGGAATGAAGAAAATAAACAGTAGATACAGCCGATATCTAATTCATACCGAAAAGGATAACAAAATCTATCATTTTCCTATAAAGCCATCCTTTACGAAGCATAGGTATTGCCTTTGCATATATCCAAGTCAATAAAGTTCCTTGGTCCAATACCAATGTGTGACAAATAAACAATTTAATGTGCACACCAACAAATAAGCCATAACAAAAAAGCAAATCACTCAAACTCAAAACTGTATAACTTTATGAGCTAGTCAAACGTGACAAAACACAAAAGTCGTTGTATATAATATCCAAAAAAGTTTTATGTTTCGAGAAAACCATGTGCTCGTCCATCCAATGGATCACACTGATCACAAACAATATGTCGTACATGTTAAATTCCAGATATACACTCCCAGCCAACTAAATCACCACAATCGAAGCCGTCCACCATACAATAACTTCAGTTATTATACGTAAAACAATATTTGAACCTAATAAGATGTCAGTAGTGTTTTTACCTTGACTCTCTCCATGGTGAAGGCCTGGTTAGCAATCCTCCTATGAGAAGCCCATTTCTCACCCTCAAGCCCAACAAGCCCTTGTCCAAACAGCACATTCCCCTGCGGATTCAGCCCAACTTTCCCAAACCCACCACCGCTCCCATTCACCAACACCTCCTTCACCAACTCGGGCTCGGCCACCGCGATCATCGGGCTGGGCCCGAACCAATACACGAACATCTTTCCGTATTGGGCCGACCACGTCGCGTAATGGGGCATGACCCGGTGGACTATGTTATGGGATAAGGGGGTTATGGGCTTGGATTGGGCCGTGGTGTATATGGCCCGAATCTCGGCTGTGTTGCCGAATATGGGCTTGTAGGGTGGGCCGTGGAGGCCTTGGGCTTTGAGTTGGGCTTGGGCCTTGAGTGGGGCCCAATACAGGGTGTGGGTGAGTTTGATGAGGAGCGTGAGAAAGAGGATGATGAGGAGAAACATGGTGTATAAGTTTTTTTGGGCGAGGATTTGAGGAGATAGGTTTGAGGTGGGACTATATATGTAGGGAAAATGGAGTGGTTGGGGGAGTGGGAGTGAGTGATTGTTTTGTGATATCCCAAGTGGTCTACTTGTGCAAATGGTGGATGCGTGGTCCATGCTTTGACTTATATTGATCAAATTTGGTGAACTTTATTGTTGTACTGTATTGTTTTCTACCTATGGGGTGGAAGGAAACATTTTGGGATCTGGATTACCTGCCGTAGGATTTTGTACAGCAATATCACTGTACAGAAATCCAAGGATGTAGATTGCATTTCACGTTTTAACAAAAAAACTTTTTTTTTTTTTTCAAATCATTGGATTCCCCTCTGCCGCAGGATTGCACATAATAGGGAATCTTGCTCCGACATGTTGATTGTGGATTCCTAATTCGGGATCATGTTGATTCATATCAAATCTTCTAAATGTCCATATTGTTAAGTATGAGAACTCATTCATAATCAACGTTGATGGTATAAATTTATGTGGCCAACAAATAAGGGTCGTTTATATTAATAATGGACGATCCGATTAAAACAAGATTTTTTACATTCGTTGAAAATTATTACGGATATCCGTTAACATTTTTAATGGAAGGAGAAAGTTTCAAATGTAAGAATTTTTCCTCTTAAAATTCAAAAATTGTACATTCGTTAAAATTTTTAAGGGAAGGGGGAATTTTCAATTTTTCTTTTAAAATTCAAACAATTCTTCATCTGTTAAAAATATTAACGGATGTTGAATATATCCGTTGAAATTATTAACGAATATGACAAAAAAAATTCGAATTGGACCGTCGATTTACCACGTGTATGGATGGATGTGGGTGGGTTTCAAACAAGATGTTAGTCTACATTGACCATGGATCATCACCCATTAAATATATATAGGATTATGTATATCTTGTTTTTCCTAAACATTTTTCACAACAAAAAATATCTAAATTATTATTATAATATTTATGTAATAAAAAAAATTGGATTGTGAATCACAGAAACATATTGAAACTAGAGAATACATGATGCCGTAGTACATCTAACTCTCTTATCAATCCACTTCTAACTCTTATGGAGACACAACCAAATACGGTATAAGATCGTTAAATCTCAAGCCAAATCCTAACATCTTTCGTCTACTTCAAGAGCTGAAAAGCTATCATAAAAGAGTTGACATATTTGATGCAGTCTTGCAGACCGGATTTCATAGCCTGATTACATCTACACACAGCAAGCTATGAGACGTCATGGTCGCGTTGACTGCGTGGTTCCTTGGTTGCCGATAAGTGGATGTAAGGTCTCCTATATAAAGTTGGAGTAACCTAAAGTGTTAAAGTAAACAAAAGCTGTGAATACAGACTGGATGACAGTCGACAACGATTAATACGAGTAACAAGCTATTGACAAGAGGACTGTTAACGTCCCAGAAATTGTTTGAAATAAGACGATAAGAATACAAGGGATTTAAATATCAAAAATATAGAAATTAATATGAAATATCCAATTTATATTAACATTTATTACATGAAAACCAAATATTCAAGAAATGATACGAAATGTTATAGCATGTCGAAAATAATTGACATCGTTCTGAGAAACGATCTCATCACACGTTTCTTTATTACCTGAAACAGATACGTAACCGTGAACCCGAGAGTCCAGTAACACAGGATACATATTCATTTCAGGGGTCCGACATGTTTATTATATCATGCATTTTCCATGCACAAACAAGATTGAATGCAAACAACACCGATCAATCATATACCAAACAGGAATATATAAATACTTATATATACGTATAGAATAATAATTCAAGTTGATCAACTTAAACCTTGTCTCAAACTCTTAACCTTTATTAAAGCTTTAAAGACTCTTCATGTATTATATGTCATGTCATGTTACTTTCCGTGACTATTATAAGTTGATGACATGTGAGGAGTTACCACAGTAATTTAATATAGATACCTAATATGACCGTACTAACAATTAAACAGGTTTAATGGTCTATACAGTTGACCCACGACGGTTAATTTTAACCAAATACGATCAACACTTAATGCCGTTGCGTACACACTAAAGAGTTAATTAGATCCTCCCTAACTATTCATGTAACCGTAACCTCCTAATTATTGATAAGTATAGGAATTGTTTCATAATCAGGATTTAAGATTCTCAGACATGTAATATGAAATTAATTATCTTAATCCCATGTATAACAGGTGACGACCATGACATTCATAATTCAGGATTTTCAGGCATGTCTCAAAAAATTAATCATATTAAATTCATGTGTAGCAGTTGATCATGGCGTTTCATGATTTCATATAACGTCACATTAGATTATATTCGAGGTTATCTGAAAATAAATTAAAACAAATTAAATAGTTTTTTAAAAAAAACCCAAGAATAAAATCCCAGGGTTAAACCTCGTTATCAACCCCACCGCCGGCGGGCCGGCCAAACCCACCCATTTTCACCAGCACCGCCAAGTGTTCGTCATCAACTATGAGCGAGTCACCGAAACTCTTCACCAACAAACCCAAGAAAGGTAAAACCCACAAACCCAATTCCCCGACCCCTTATTTTTACTTTACCATTTTACCATTTCGTTCCCTCTCTCACTCTCAATCCAATAATTGTCTGTCTGCTCTGCTTTTATCCAGCTCAGAAGAAGCAACCCTTGAAGGGATCCGAAATGCAATCGTCATTGTCATCGTCATCGTCGGCGGCTGCGGAGTCGTATAAGGGTGGCGGCGGAGGTGGAGGTGGTGGTGGAGGAGGAGGAGGAGGGGTGAAGCAGCCGGAGTTGCCGAAGGGGGAATCGTTTGCGAGGCGGTATAAGTTCCTGTGGCCGCTCCTGTTGGGTGTCAATGTTGCTGTTGGGGGTGGGTTCTTCAGTTCTTCTGCTCCTAGTGATCTCTTTTTACTAGATTTCGAAATTTTTGGGGTTTTGTTGAAACGTTGATTTTTTTATGTGCGTTGGTAGGTGTGTTGATTTGGTTGATTCCGTTGTTGTTCGTAGTTGTTTTGAGGTGTTTAGGCTGATAATGGGGGTGTTAAATGAGTGTTTTTGTTGCAGAAATTATGAAGAATGTGGGAATGGAATTTGAGGATTGGGATTGAGATTGGGGGTGTAAAAACGCAGGCTAGATTTGTTGATGAAATATGTTTGAAGGACTGCTAATAGGTTTGGGATGTTATCTCGTCCCTAGTGGTTCAAGGGTGGATAAATGGCGAGGTTTTGTGTTAGCCTGTTAGGTAGATGAGAACCTATAGATTAACTCGATTGTCTGGTTCTTGTCGTGGTTTATGACAAATTGTTGTATCCATGTAGTTGAACCTATCTGGTAGGAATAAGACTTGGAATAACCGAAACAAGAAGGTTGTTTTGCTGGGCGATACTTTGGTTGTTAATATGTTGATGGCTTAACTGAAGGAGTTGGAGATTTATATCAATAGACTTGTTGTAGATAGTGAATACCTGTAACTTTTTTCATGGCTTTAAGTTAAGGGAGTGTTTGCTTCGATGGCATGCAAAACTCACTCCACTCCTGATATATAGCTTATTGAGAGTTCTGAAGATGGGAATTCACCTTGAGTAGATGTCATAGATTCATGAGGCGTGAGAGGAAAGGGGACTTGATGTGTGACACTTTGGAGCTTCTTCGTGGTTATATGTTTGCTTCCTGTTAAAGCCTTGATATGGTTCCCTCACTCCTCCGGAGCAGGAGTTGTTTATGCACCTAACAATGGTTGGTGTCCCGGGGTTTAGTTTGCTTGTGCCTTGAATTGAATGGTATTGAGAAATCAACTCTATCAAAAATATGAACTGATGGTAGAACGTCCATAATATGATACATTTAACACTTTCTCTCACATGAAAGCCCATTGGGGCATGTAGTGTGGATAACAAACTCGTTATCCTAACCCATACCAAGTGTCAAACAAGTTCACAAAATAAACCACATAACAGATGGCAGTAAATAGGGAAGACAGAGATCGAACCCGTGAGCTCATGTCACGGCTTATTCTGATATCATGTCGAGAAACCAACTGTATTAAAATTCAAACCAATGGTAGAAGGCCCACAATATGATATATTCAACAAATAACCATTGGAGGAACCGACATGAAAATTGCGACATATAAAAGATGAGAGTTACTATCTTTGATATTTCGCTGAGGTTATCTTTTAGCTTGTCACTTGTTGTGCTAAATTTTGAATATTGTGCTGGTAGTTGGTAATCTTGTATCTTCTGGTTTCTCCAAGAGCATATACATCGCATCCTGTTGTATCTCAACTGCAAACTAAAGTTGTTTGGTACAATGGACTAGATACCACGGTTTTTTAAAGACCTCCATGTGGCCTCAAGCTTCTGTTGCCCATATTTCTTTGGCTGCTTCAATTTTGAGGCATGTGTAAAAATCACCATCTCCAGGACAAAATGAATGAGTTGCATTTAAGAGCATATCCCTTTTTTTTCCCCCCTTTTCATCCTTATATTCAGTATGTGGGGGGTTTGGTGAAATTCGCTTGAGTACAAATGAGAAAAGTTAATCCTCTGATGGATTTGGTGACAATGGTTTAAGGCTCTCTCATTTTGAGTGAAGCAAGCATGATTGAGGTGTTTAATTTCTTAAAGGTCGGTACAGAGAAAGTACGCATGAACATAACTCATTTACTTTTAGGTAACATACATTCTGAGGAATTACACCCAATGACCCAAAGGGCACAGAAAGGTAATTATCTCTAAAGAAGAAAAAATGTCCGCATGTAGTTCATCTATCTGTCTGAAAAATATGTAATAGAAAAATAGAAGCGACGTTGGGAGTTGTATATTTCTGGTAATGAATCCTGGTCCAGTTCTTGTCGACATCTAGATTCTAGACTAGAAAATACACTTTGCTTTTAACTGCACGATGACTACTTGCTCTTTAATCCGGACTCCGGATTGCAGTTAACTTGTGAAATTGTGTTTATGGAATCGTCTTCTTCCTTTTTCAAGGAACTTCTGTTCTTGATTGGTGTTGTTGCAGGTGGATATCTTGCTTTGTGAAAGAATGTTAGGGATTGGACTGGCAACTTCATCTAGCTAGTTAGGACTTAGGACGATTCATGACTTCATGGATACTTTTTGAGTGCAGGAATGGGTTGGGAAAATGCCAATTCATGCAGTTTTTTGGGTAGTGAAGTTAATTGTTGTGGGTCGTGAAAGGATTAGATCCAGATGGGTGGAGTAATAATTTACTTCACTATTGTTGGATGCAGTTTCTAAATTTTACCTTCTTTCGATAGCCATATTAACTTGGATGATGTTGATTATGGTCGACTCTTCCATCACTAGTTAGAAATGATAACATATGGTTGTTACCATTACAATTGTTTTGTTTGTCGGACGCAATAAGCATCTAAACTAAAACTTTGAGAACAACTAGCAACTGATATTCCTATGTAGTTCAGCTCGCTCCACAACAGTTGAATTTCTTTATGCATACAACCATTTGGTTCTTCCATTCAAGATGATGGTGATGATGATGGTGAGGAAGACCCACCAGCTGAAATTCCACATGAACCATCACTGTCTATTTTTCAAGGTTGAGAGTTTTCATCTTTGTTTTGAGCTCAAGTCGGTTTTGGTCTCTGTTCAGTTGCTTCCCTTTTCATCCAACAAAAAACATCATGTTCTGCATACCCTTATAATAGCATTTATGTCGAATCCAACTCAAATAGGCCTCCTCGTTTTCTCCTCCGCAATTTGGCTAATTCCACCTGACAATCAATGTTTATGCTGCTAATAGTATCTTTGATAGTCACTCTATTATCCATTCTCTGATTACTGGAATGCCACATTTAGTTAGCTGGCTTGATTACTCTCATTGCACAAACGTAAGGTCATCTATTTCTTTTGTCATGAAGAGGTTTGCGTTTGACAATTATTCATTTTTTTCATGCTCACAGCTCACCTACTTGCATTGTAACTTTCAATCTCTTTGATTCATAGACCGTGGAAGCACCTAGCTCCTTTGGTTCCTCGGGATGTTTTTTTATTTTTTTCTCTTAGAACTGTACTTGAGGTTGTAATTATGACTGAATAGTCCAGCTCATTGTGCTGTTTTGAGAATTTAAAATGGGCGAATTCATTAAATATATTGAATCAGATCCAATGTTTCATCACTAAGCAATCTTAGACTGAAACCTGTTTAAATGACCACGTAATTGAGCAATTACTCACTGCTTTATATGCTTGGTGGTAGTCCATGTCTGTGATGTCTCTTTGCTTTGTTATGAGAAAGAAAGAACTCGTTTCACTTTGTTTTCCTTCTCTAGGATTTATACTTTGTTCATGAGAGATTTTGCATCTATTTGCAGCTTATCTGTTTGTGAGGACAAAAAAGAAAGATCAAGTTGTTGACGAAGAAGCTCCCTCACCCCCATCCCTCGCTGCTGCTACGCCTACACCGCCACCAAAAGTGACTCAAGCTCCGCCGCCACTGTCTCTACCTGCAGCAGCAGCACCTGTAAAGCCGCCAGAACCGGTTCCAGAAAATCTACAACGCGAACTTTTCAAGTGGGTATTGGAAGAGAAAAGGAAGATCAAGCCAAGAGACTCTGAAGAGAAGAAGCGCCTAGAAGAAGATAAAGCAATCCTCAAACAGTTCATCCGGGGAAAGTCCATTCCGCCCCTCTAGTCTGAAGACTGAATGTTCATTTCTTATCCAAGGTTGTAAGTTTCCTGAATGATTGATTATGAGTTCGTCCCTGCTTTCAAGCACGTGTTTTTTGTGCAACCTGGTTCTTTAAGTCATTGGTGACTAATGTAAGTTGCTGCCATATTGGCGATGGTCTCCTCACATGGTAGGACAAGCCTCGCCATCGTGTTAGAAAGTGTGTTTGTGACTGACATGGTGTTGGAAAGTATGTTCATGTCTGACCCAGAGTTTTGTACCCATTGAAGTTCAACATTTCACGTTTTACTTCTGTTTTGGCGTGTAATCGAAATCTCTTTGGTGCACACCGATCAAATCCCTATTTCCGATAGCGTTTGCTACAAAGCCACCAATCTTTTTTCCTTTTTTTTTTTTTTTTTGCATCAATCCTAGCATGCCTTGAGGGTCACGGAGTTTGGACCGTTGGTGTAAAAGCTCCGTTTAACACGAGATAGGACCGTAGGATCACCACAGGGTTGTTACGGCATTTGTAACAGTGTCGTGCTGTGGCTCATCCACGAGCCTCAGCTCTAGCATGATGAGTCGTGCCATGCTCAAGAGTCAAGTCCCAACTCCGCGTCAGGTTCTGGTCACGCATGTCAAATCCAATCAGGATGCTGAGCATGCAATTCTAATAGCTAGAGCTGGTGCTGGTTTACATTAAACTGTAGTGACATCTTACTTGTTGTGACGAGATATCTGGGTGTAGTGACATCTTACTTGTTGTGACGAGATATCTGGGTTGTTTTTGATATTGTAGCCACATCTGTTGCTTGAAATGTAGGGGAAGATAGATTGTGATTGTCTCGGAGGAAAAGCGCCGCGGACCCCTGCGGAAGATAGCTGCACACCAATTCTGTCAGCTGCGTCTTCTTTCGGGATCTAGAAAACTTGACTGGAATATACTCCAGGGCGTTGATATAGCACCAAAAATGGAGTCACAAACATTAAAGGACGGTGGATGGGATGAGACTAATGATTCCATCAAATGGCCATGTGACTTATCATATTGGTATTGGTATTGGTATTGCATGAGAACAATCACAATGGTATCTTATTTTGAAGTTTTTGGCTCTGCTATCCTTCTGAGATGGAGATTGAGTTCTAAAATTTGGGTGCAATGGTGTGTAAGAAATTCTATCAAATATAAAGAAATTTGATGTCAAACTCACCTGGTGAAGTTTGCGATAAAAGGCTCAAGTCTATACAGCTTATAAATGTTAAAATTCAAGTAAAATCCTCAATACAACTCATCTTGCACCGTTGTGTATTTCATGTCTTGTGTTGAGGCTCTCAAAAAATGTTTTGGAGTTCATTTTTTGGAGTTTGCCATTACCGAACTGTTGTAGATGGTTTAAAATAGTGTCATCTCGAGGAAAAATTCATGCTTGCCTTGAGCTGGGGTCAGCTTTTAGCATTCTACATACAGAATGAAATTTTAATTAATGACGGGTCTTTATGGAACATGAAAAAACATATACAGGCGATAGTGAACTTCCCATGAAATTTTCTGTGTTCACTGCCCATCACAGTGTTTATCATGAAAAGTGGAGTTTTTCAAAACTTCTCGAAGAAGTCAAGATTCCATTCTTCGTCCCTTTGATTTTTGTAACCTTCCGTTAATTACTGAATAAAGTACTAATACCTAACTAAGACTAAAATAGTGCCAACTACTGCCCCAATTGTCAAACGCTGATTTGCTTTGTTGGAATCATAGAATAGGATAATACTCTCTCATTTTCCAAGTTTTTTTGTCCATGAGATTTCAGTTTCAGTTTCACTTTTCTTTTTTCTTTTTCTTTTTTTTTTCAGAAATGAGAGATTTCACTTCTTTTCTTGCTTTGTTGATCCAACAACAAAGAGAGTATCATGAAAAAGTGTAATATTATTTTCGTCTTAAATATAATAAACGATTTGATCCGACATGCACATTTATATATGTGTTGAATATTTATACGATTTGATAAAAAAGAATATTTTTTAGTGATAGTAGGATATAAGTGGAGTTTAGGAGAGAAAATGACAGAGAAGAAGAAAGGAGGTGCTGGGTATACTGTAATAGATTATGATTTATTTTGATATTTTTTATGTGTAAATGTTACTAAATATGATATGTTAACTATTTTTTGGTACAATCCGAATAGAAACATATTGACTATAATATGAGACGAATGGAATATTACTTTTGTTGATCCAACAATGAAGATAATAGAATAAACTATGATCCCTTCGATGTAAGCCATAATTTATCTTAAAAAATCCCGACATTATCGATATCGCAAGGTGACTCATGAAAAAATGGCACATTCTTCAAATTCATTAGTCATAACGAAATTGCGATCAAGAAAATAATTAAGAGAGCATCATTATCCGTGGCAGAATCAATGGGTAGCTACACGAACCGTAACCCGTCTTTTCCTCAAAGACAAAAAAGATTAAACGGGGTTCTTCAGACAGGAGGCCGATCGCTGTCCATATTCCAGGGTATAGTGTCGGTGGCTATCAAAT
>JAOVYX010004152.1:0-10452 GCA_035668315.1 Drosera spatulata
AGTCTCTCTTTTTCGAAACTTACAAACTAATCAAAATTAGATTGTCAGTAGAGTCGTTCAAAGGTTACTGCAGTAAAACGGAAATTTACTGTAATAATATTGGTTCCTTTTAGTTTTATTCTATGCCAAAGTTGATTAGCAATAGAGTTATATGTACTGAAAGAAGTAATAAAAAAACACAAAGGTTTTTATATTAGTTAGGCAATATACCTAAAATACGGCTATATCCTTTATTCCACTCCTCTTCCCTTGATTATCACTGTGATAAATCAAGAGGATAGCATTAAGTGTGATTATTTTTTTACTCATAATCAATCTGTTAATTTACACTGCGTAAATGACAATACAAACCAAAACTCAAGAATTTTTCGTCTCCTCTACAGGTCTTGAAACAATTTCTTGATCTTGTTCGTTGAACATTAGTACAATTCAAACTCTATTTTCAGTAACTGGCTCAGATCTTCAGCTATCAAGTTCTTACCAGTTCATTTGAAGCCTAACTGCACTTATCTTTCAGAGCAAAGGAGATTCAACGATTCAAAGGTTGTGAAATCTTGGGCATCGCCCCTGTATTTATGGGCAATCCAAAATTTCTAGCCGTTGTTGAACTCGTTCTTTTTTAAAACGTCACTTATATGCCAACTTGAGACCTTATTCACAAACTCATGACCTCTGGAGTTGATGCAAAGAAATACGCTGACATAGTACAAAAGGCAACACATGAACTTTGACTTTTTCTGAACCCTTCTGTAGAACTCAATCTTACTATCTTTCAACCTTACAGCAGTAACGCTTTTCTCACAAAAGTAATTCGGGATCAACCATTCTTTGCTACAGAAGCCCAAATGCCAAAGCCTTACTATCCCTTTACTCATGACCACAATGCTGCCAGTCTTACTATATTTCTTTTTGAACCAGCCTTACTGTGTTCCTCTCTGAACCAGTCTTGTTACATGCCATTCTGAACCAGCCTTACTGCACACCTATTGTACTTTCCAAGCAGATAATCTTAGCCTTGGTACATAGTGTTTGCCTATCACTCAATTTCTACGCATCATGGGTTTGACTGGACAACACTCATTTGGAGAAAGATGCCTTTAACAAGACTGAGCAAAGCATTAAAAGCAGCCTTGATCTTTTCAATCAAGCCTTGAAGCAGACAATCAGCTGAGGGACACAGATAAGCTCATCAGGAGGATCACAACAAATTATAGCGCATACTACTTCAAAGAAGGTTGTTGTGTCTACTAGGCCTATGCCTTAAAAGAGAAGGAGAGATGGTGATGACCCTATTGCTCCAAAGGGACAGAAGCAGTAGAGCATAAGAGCCTATTTGTATGTCTCAAAAATTTTATATGTTCAATTCTTTTTTTTTTTTTTTTTGATGTATATAAAAGAAAAGTTGTGTATTTTCTTGCTGTTTAGATAGAGTTTGCTATCATCAATTTAGGGAGAGATTGTTGAGTCAAACCCATGATATATAAAAATTAAGTGATAGACAAACTTTAGTCTAAAAATGTCCCAACATGTACCAAGGTTAAGACTCGTCTGCTTGAAAAGTGAACCTACAATGGATGCGTAGTATGGTTGGTTCAAAGAGTAACACAGTAAAGCTAGTTCAATGAAAAGGGACAGTAAGACTTGGGTATTTGAGATTCTGCAATAACGAATGGTTTATCCTGAATTGTTTCTGATTGAAAAGGATTACTGTAGCAAGGTGTGAGAGACAGTAAGGTCAAGAACAATAGAGGAGTACAGATGAAAAAAAGAATCACGTGGGATCCTGTGTACAATTCGGTGTCCTTTCAGTGTCAAGAACAGGAGTACGGATTATGACTAGATGATTTCAGGGTGGTATGAAAGCGATGGCTAAGAGAAAGGACGACTCTGACAATGGTTATAATTTTGAAATTGCCTATAAATACAAATGGTGATGCCCAAGATTGGATGAGATTCCGAACCCACGAATCTTCATTGCTCTGAACTGAATACTTGTGCAGTAAGACTCCTAGTGAAGAGAAATGAAAAGATTGTTGAAGATCTGAATCAGCAATCTGAAAACAGAGTTCGAATAGCACTAGTGTTCAAGAAATAAGATCAACAAGTTATTTCAAGTCATGTAGAGGAGAAGAAAAATTTTTGAGTTTTGGTTTATATTGTCATTTACAGTGTAAAGTGACAGATTGATTGTGAGTAAAAAAAACAATCACACTTAGTGCTATCCTCTTGGTTTATCACATTGATAATCAAGGGAAGACTCGAGTAAGAGATATAGCTGTATTTTAGCTATATTGTCTAACCAGTATAAAAAACCTTTGTGTTTTTAAATTATTGCTTTCAGTATATATAACCCTACTGGTAATCAACTTTATCTTAGAACAAAACTAAAAAGAACCAACATTACTGCAGTAAGGTTTCGCTTTATTGCAGTAACATTTGAATAACTCTATCGACAATCTAATTTTGATTAGATTGTAAGTTTCGAAAAAGAGATTATTCATTCTCTTCTGTAGTCTCATGGTAAGGTATATTGAAATTTTCAACAAATAAAAAATAAATAGAGATTTTACGTGAAAACTCTTGCGGAAAAAAATCACGGACGATCGCTGACGATGAAGAAATCCACTACTCAAATGAGAACGTACATAAAAGCTACACTAAACACCGAGAGCACCACCACAAGGGATATGAAAAAACCCTCTCTAAGCACAAATCCCTTAAACTCTCTGTCTCTATATATATGCTCTATTAGTCTTTTGTGAAAACACTAAGAACTCCCTAAGCTCTTAATACACTCCTCTGAAAAACATATTGAAAGAGCAAATACAATGCTTCGTTTTGCCTTCACTGGACCACGCTGCCTCTTACCCACTTTCCTTTGCTCTAGTGTAACCATTTTATAGGAATAATGAGAACTAGCGTTCCCCGGATGGAAACAAGACAAGGAGACAAGCATGGCCCCTAACCTTAATTGCATCCAAGCCTAAAACGCCAAGAGGAATGCACGCAGAAGAAGACATGAGGCAAACGTGTAGTCTACAATTACATGTAGGCCGAGTCTCCTTGTTTTGCTTCTGGCACGGTTTGTAATTTTTTATCCCTTTCATTTGCCTGGCATGGGTTGCAAATTTTTTCTCCTCTCTATCTCTTCATATACGCATGTTTTTTTTTTTGTTTTTTTTTTTTTTTTTTTTTGTCCATGAGTGTTTCTTTTTACGGGGAATTAAACTTTTCGCTAAAATAGCAGCCTCGTTGTTCAATCTTGCTGATGTGAACAATCCACTTTCTACAATGACGTATGAGGGTGTTGTCAGCAATGTCGAGTGCGAGTGTCAGAATAAAGATCCCATTCACCATCTAGGATGATTCGCCTTTCCCTGTGGCTGATCAGCCTTGAAACTCTCATATAAGTTTAACAGAGACTTCTTGTAGGTAAAATTATTTTAATGTTCCCCACGACAGCTGGGTTAACTTGGGCGGAAATACAGAAACGGAGATATATTTTTCATCACTTATTACATGATAGCAAAGACTTGTGCATCTCCCTGGCCAACTTGTGAAGCTTCGACAGCAACAAGCCTCCTTTCAAGCTACATTCATAAACAAAGAGAAGAATGGAATTCTTGTTAATAGCAGAAATATTTCGATCAACTACACATATGATGCGCATCTACCCGAGGGAAAATTTAGAATACTGATGCATAAAGAGTTCAAAAGTTTGTCCTTGGTCACTGAGTTAAAGAGTTTGAAGTCTTCTGTGGCTCATGTTGCGTACATGAGTGTTTCATACATTAATTTCATTGCTGCTTCCACAGTTCCACCATCTCATACTACGTGAAGAACACAGTAGTTTATGTATTTCTTTGTTTGCGCTCCAAAAAAAGAAAGTCATTAGATATCACACAATGATACTTTATGTTCTTTGTAGAGATATCAGAAATATACAAGGGTTCTTTTTTCCAAAAAAAACCAACTCAAATCAATCATAATTCCAAAAAAACACACCCAAATTTTTGAATTTCATTTCAGCTATCCAAAACTTGTAAATTATGCCAATTTACCCACTATCGTTAACTTTCGGTTATGAAACTAATGGAATATTATTTGGAAAAGACAAAAAAACATCATTTTAATTAAAAATAATTACAAAACTATACTCAATCTTCTATATTTTATTCCAACACTCAAAATTTTTGTTTTTATTGATCAAATGGGCTACTTCATAATAATTATCTGTTATATATTGATTTGAAAATTTATCGATTTTATCAATAAAAACATAAATTTGCATGATCGAGATGAAAATTTGATGAATTGAATGTGTTTTTATAATTAATTTAATTAAAATGATTTTTTTTGTCATTTTAAAAAAAATTCCATTAATTTCAACGAAAAGTTAACGATAGTAGCAAGGTAAATTGTCATATTTTACAAGTTTTGAATAACTTAAATGGAATTTCAAAAAAATTAGATGTATTTTTTAAAATTATGTTTGATTTGAGTTGATTTTTTTTGGAAAAATCTCTGTACAGAGCAACATATGAATCTTGAATTGTAAGCATACTTTGTGTTTCCGAGTTGCACTATTCCTATATTCATTTAACTTGGTTAGTTCCATTG
This sequence comes from Drosera spatulata, assembly GCA_035668315.1. Classification (NCBI taxonomy): domain Eukaryota; kingdom Viridiplantae; phylum Streptophyta; class Magnoliopsida; order Caryophyllales; family Droseraceae; genus Drosera; species Drosera spatulata. The sequence goes on from JAOVYX010004152.1 coordinate 4,621, forward strand.
CCTTAATTGCACTACTATCTGGATAAATTTCTACCTAAGAACTTGCGTAATGTGATGATTATGATAGCCTTTCTATGAACATCCCATGATTAAACCGACTTGTATATATATAAACCCTCCTATACACATAAATTATGTCCTTTGAACTGTGAAACAACACACCACATATACAAACCGAAAAATTCAACAATGTCACTGACAGCACCCTGCAATGAAACAAACGCATATTCATAAAAGACTGGCTCCTCGGTTAAACTCATATTGCGAATATTACTCATGACTCGGAAAATAACAACGAGAAACTGATGTAAAAAGTACCTGGCCAATCTCTTCCAGCTTTCCATAAATTCTGTTGAATTCCTGTTTGAGCTCATTCACTGCTAAAGCACACCTGAAACACGGGCAGTCAAAGGATGCACAGACAGATAAATCAAACTAGCAAATTTTATCCCCTTTTGCTTATCATTGATTATCATTCACGATTATGACCTCACGAATCAACACACTTCTGCAAGCATACATAGTTCCTCGACAAACATCTCATTTACTGAAGAAACAATGTCAAAGCATATCCACTCTAGTGTCGAGATGACGATGTAGGAGAATCTTTAATCAGAAAGAAGCACGCAGATAAAGGGTATCTGTAATATAAAAGCTTATAACTCAAAAGCAATCCCTCTTTTCTTCAATATATTGACTTGTTATCCTCGTCGTATACAGATAGTTCAGTGATGATCAAGACACTATCTTTTCAGACTAATTTTTTTTTTCAAACAGGCACCTCAACAATGTCGATACGTGAAAATTGCTAGTGGCCCTGCTCTATAAAATTTTGTTTAGCGCAGCTCAACAACTCAACAACATTTTGCAATGAAGTTCTGGCCATGTCTTTCAATTATGGTTGGATCGTTCTATTTGATACCGAATCTCTTTCGCTGAAGTTATGAGCATTGAATGTGACTCCTGCTCGAAACGCCGGATCAGATAAAGATGGTGATGCAGATTTTCTTTCTCAATAAACATTGAACGACCTATATACCAGTCACTCTAATTTCCGTACCACGGAGAAACATATCACAACCATGAATTGAATCATTCATGGTGCAAAATCTCCTCACCAAGATCATACAGATAGAAATGTAGCTGCTAAATATACCAATTCCTTCCTTACCCTGCAAGACTATGGTTGCCAACTGCACGACGAAGTTCTTCGCATGACCGCGCCATACGGCAGAGACCAATGCTGTACAGCCAATAAAGAAAGATAACTGAATACAGATTGTAGAAGCTTAGGCTAAGATATATAAGTATGTTATAAGCTTAAGCATTCCATATAGTTGTTTAAGTACATAGTATCAGAATAGGTAGGTCATGGGTATGAGTCCTACAACTACTAGTTGTTGTGCTTATGTGTGGTGTTTGTTTGACACTTAATTTTTAGAGGGTCAGTGCACTTTCCATGCTTCAACCCCACGTGGATTTTCGCCATGAGTTGGAGTGTTGAAGATGCTAATGTTATTATGGGCATTCTACCATCAACGCGAACTTTTGGTAGAGTTAGTTCATATAACTTACATGTGAGCTGCAGGGAAACTCCTTCATCCTAAGTTCAATAATATGCACTAAAAAACAGGCACCATAGAAGTCCAAGTCTCTTATGGTCTGTTATAGCTTACAATTCTCAGTACAAGTTAAAATTTGATGAAATAACCAAGAGATGGTGAGCTACACTATAATACTTCCAGTAGGTTCCTAAAGGGAATTTCACTATAAAAGTGGTAATGAATGAAACACGATGAAAATATACTTAGAAGGTAAGAGATCAAGGCTGCACATATAGGGGCGTCATATTAGAGTTGCAGCATGGTTCATATGATTTAAGGAGACACTACATGAGTTCTGTAGACGCAAAGTGGAGTGTGACCATAATGTTGTAGAATAATGAATCGATGATGGAGATGAGCTCTATGAGCTACTTGATAAGACTAATTGATGCATCTAACAGGATTGAAAATATAATTCTCGGTTCAAACTTCCCTCCTTACACAAACTTCATCGCCACAAGATATTCGCTTATCACATAAACCTTATAAAGAAATCATAAAGGGATGCCATAAAGAGAAAAAAGACACAGGTTATCTGCTTTGATAACGTTTATGGCATAACTTTGTGCATGGATGTACAATGCTCATGCTGGACCAGCTCATGATTTCCACGTAATAAAAGCGGAATAATCCAACTGACAAGATCTAGGTTTAGCAACTGCAGAGCTGGCAATATCATATTCAACGTTATCGGTAAGTTAATGATTTGCATAACGACAATATCCAAGAACATCCTTTCTAACGACTTGTGATCTTACCAAATACCATATCGACTAACACATATGACAAAAGGGCTACACTTACTCGTAGTTACAATCAAAATGGGACATAGTTCAAACTCTCTCTCTTTTGATTTACTTGAATGAACGAGAACTTATATTACTAGGATGCTAGAGGCAGTATGCCATGTAGAATTTAAAACACTAAACATCTACGTACATCTTGAGCTACAGTTCATTCATAATTGCAAACTGATCCTCTGAGCTCACCTTGAAGTAGATCCAATGAGCTTGATAGCAAACTGATCCACAGCCTGAAAATTCAAGACGTCCGCTTCCCTGCCATGCATGACAACCATTACCAAAAAACGAAAGACGAGCAGCCCATCATCAGAAACACAAATTTCAATGCAAAACAAAATTTGGTAACACCATACACCACATTTGACAAGTCTCTCAGCTCCATGTGAGTGTCATTCAAAAAAGCAGGGAGTAAATTAGCGAAAAAGTTGGGACCCAGGATTTCCTTGAGCTGAATAGTATCCCTGAAACGAAAATCCAGCGACCCCTGCAAGTAGCACCAAGCCGCCAACATCAGCACATGACATTAGACAAAAGGATGAAAAAAAATAAGCATCAAAAGTTTGTCTGACAATAAGCAAGCAACTGCTCCAGTATCAGTCTAACCGAATCAATCAATCATATCACATTCACACCTCTAGCAGAGGAATTGGATCTGCATCCAGGTCTTGCACAAAAATAAATATCCAGTATTCGATCAAACTATAATAGCGGCCAACAATCAATCCTAACCGTGCAACAAAACGAAAATAGCAATGATAGTCCTTCTCATAACCCAACACGGAAACAATGACTTGAAAATATTCAATTGTGTTTCTACAGGTGCTTAAATCTCATTATAATTTTTCTTTCATTTTCATGTCAGATTTTGTATGTAATTGCATCTGAAACACTACATCAATTGAGCGAAACGAGAAAAGTTTCTAAGAGAAAGAAAGAATACTTCTTGTTCGAGTTGACAAATGAGGAGTTGCATTCTTCCCGCGAGAACATCCGTTAGTGCCATCGGCATTTGCTGACTGTGAAGCACAAACAGATTGGAAAAGCAGGAGAAGATGAAAAGGAATCACAAAGGAACCAATAAGTCTACAGTCTGTATTTATTTCGAAGAAGGGGGCAAATGGCTGTTACAAGTCTATAGTGGCAGGAGCAAAGTGGCATGCTGCTATTGTACTCGTAAACCATGGACACTTGAAAAAAAGCATGTAGTGTGTAACGTGATCTATGGTTTCCTCAAAAAAAGAAAACGAAAAAAAATAATGACTTTATGATAGTTTTGCCTGAGATAACACGAGTGCAGCAACTTGGGATCCATTCCACTTCAGCAATGAAAAAGAAAGCACAGGTCTGCAAGCCTTCTGCACTCTTTCCCAGTGTATTCCATATCGCATGCGCTGCATCACTAATTAGTTCATTAAGTAATTTTTATGTTATAATAATTATTTCAACAATTATTTATGGGTCACTATCTCTAATCGATTCGGGTGCTATAATTATTATGCATTGATTTTGCAATATTCAAAAAGGGTAAGAATAGTCTTTTAGTAATTTTGCAGAGAAGGTAACGGACAGATTGCCATACTTCTAGAAAGACACTTATGTCCCAAATAATCTAGCAAGATTTTACTGTCATACAGGGTGGCAAGGACAACAAAAACCGAGCAACATATTATCGACGAAAGAAAGCGGCACAAGATCGAACACTTCATGCGCACCATATGAGAAATAGTAAACCTTTTAAGGACCTCATTCATTGCTTTCCCTCCCACCCGAGTACAAGTCTAAGAGGTAAGAATCCAACATACTACTACCAGTCTCACACGCACACGATTTGGATCCATTACGAAATTAATGAAAAATATCGGGGGGGCGGGGAGCGGGGTTGTTTTCCCCATAGAGGAACATCAGTTGTTAGTTGACGTCAATTTGTATGAAGGATCAGTATTGAATAGTTTGAATTACTTCTTTACTAACTTTTTATTTATGTGATGAAACTGCATACTCATTTCAGTAGTAATTAATATAGGCTAGATTTGCAATTTTATTAAACTTTCTAGCAAAGTGCGCCAGCTGCCTATGATTATCAGTTTTATTCAAGAACTGCCAGTCTCGAACACGATCTAAGACTTTCTTTTTTTTTACATTTAATTTTTTTGTTTAAGTTTTTTAATTTGAATTTTGAAGTCAGGAGGGGATGTAGCCCGATAATAGTACCATCTGTAGCCCCCCTCTCACATAATCAGTTCTAAAATTCTTTTCATTTTATTTTTGGATTTTTTCCCCCAAATATAACTTTTTGGATTTTATTTTAGATCATTTTTCAAATCTTATAACAGGGACCACAACCAACTAGTAAATATTGAATAATACAAATACACCTCTTAATCTCTCTAACTACTTTTCCTTATTCAACAAAATCATCCTACGTATAACAATCTTAGTTGAATTAAGAAAGATAGCCATTAAAATTTCAAGAGTAAGAAAATTAGTTATCCCTAAGAAGTTTAGTTAGTCTAAGAAGAAATTTAGGTAGCTTAAGAAGAAATATAGTTATCTTACTATTATATAAGGGGATCTTTAGCAACCTTGTTTAACACACAAAAACTTAGAGAGTTTCTAAGTATAAGAGTAAGTGCAAGACATTTAAGAGATAAGTGTGTATTTGTAGAGTATTTTTAAATAAAAATGTGATGTAATTTGTGAGTGTTAAATATAATTAGAGTGTGGTTGTGTTATAAGTGTACGAGTTTATAATATTCCATACTTATTATAAATTACATTTCTCGATATACTTTGATTCCGACGATCTGATTTCTCAACAATTGGTATCAGAACCACGTTGGAGATGTCCAGTTGGTGAAATACTATTTTTACCAAATCCGATAAAATAAGTTATTGGCAGAAAATATTTTTATTGTTCTAATTTGAAATTGTAAAATATTACTGCTGTGGTACAAATAATTTTATAGAGAAGTAAATTTCTTTTAGGAAGTCACAATGATAAAAGTTAGCAGCTCGGTCAGTATTGTCGAGAAGTTAAACAGCAGCAACTACAGCACGTGGAGCATCAGAATAAAGTTTTACTTCCTTAGTCAAAATCTTTGGGAGATTATTGACGGGTTTTGATGTGGATGAAATCACACATCATTTTATTATTCTAAACGTTTGTTTTTATTCCCTTTGTATGGTCTAAATTGTATTTTAGTTTCATTTTCGCCTTGGAATGTTGGTACTGCTGTATGTTCTGATTTTATGGCAGATTGCCATGGAAATTGAAGAGAAAAGAGGAAGAATTGCAAGAATGGAAATTCAGGACCTCGAAAAGCTGTATTTCATGTTTCGTCGTCATTCCACGTGCTTCGAGAGTCTTTTCAGCAAACTTTCGCCACGAGTAGTTAGATTTATATGTTTAGATACTGTGTATAAGT
>JAOVYX010004153.1:0-10451 GCA_035668315.1 Drosera spatulata
TAGTTATTAAACCATTTAAACAAACCCCCCCCTTCTAGAATAGTTAGAAACCTTAAGTTAGTTTAGTTGATCAGTTGCAACGTTCTCTGTGGGATCGACCCCTACTTCCACTACTACATTTAACTCCATATTTATAGAGTGAAGTGGGTGCTCTTAAATTTAAATTTGACGTGTATACAACGACACGCATCAAATTTTATATCTCCACTCCCAAGTTATTCTAGTGAATATCTTCCCATAAATTACGGTAGCTGTTATAATGGTTAGCAGTTTATAAATAGACTTGGGATACATGTCTAAATCAAGTGCTCTCCTTCGGTTAAATACACCATCTAAATTGAGAGTAAATTGGTTTAGTAGAAGTTCCCATTGGTGTTTCGTATTCATTCTTCTCCATCCAATGGACGTGTACTTGAAAATTTATGGCAGGAGGTACGATCCTAATGCTTCCGCATACAGTTTATTAGATCCAATTTTCTAATGTTTTCCAAGTTTTAGCATTTTCAAGCGGATTAATGGGTGTTGCAGGAAGCTTATTAGCATTTTGATCTCTTAGTTGTCCTAATTCTATGATTTGATGGTTCATTGTGTGACTTTTGTTGATTGATGTTGTTTCCAAAATTAGGTGGGGCATTATAAATTTGAAGGTTATTATTAAATTAATTAGGTTGATCACGTTGATTGCCATGATTACCGCTCCACCCCCACCTCCTCCCCACCCCTACCCTCCACCTTAAGTTGAGATGATCCTTTCGTCCTTCATTGTAAAAAGTTGAGTATGGATTATATTTTTTTTGTGGAGGTCCCGGAAATTGGTTAAGAGCATTGAATAGTTCATCTTCAAAAAAGGTTGGGCATGAATCTATTGGATGAGTTGTACTCGCATATAGACCACATGCTTTTACTTGTTGAGTGGTATTATTATTCACTAATTGTCTTACCACTTTAGTTAAGGTGTCGAGTTGTTGTTTGATTTCATTCGTTTCAACTTCCCCAACATTCCTTATTGTGTCTATTCTAGTGGCGTATTGTTGTGAATTAGCGATCGTCTCTTCAATCATTGGTCTAGCATTAGTTGGAGTTTTGTTAACTAAAGGTCCCCCACTTGAAGCATCTACCCATGCTCTATCCATTGGAAGAAGTCCATCATAAAAGTATTGTGTGAGTAGTTGTTCAATTATTTTGTGGTGAGGACATCTTGAGCATAATTTTTTAAATCTTTCCTAGTATTGACTCAAATTTTCTCCATTCTTTTGCCTTATTCTGCTTATGTCTTTCCTTAAAGAAGAATTTCTTGATGCTCGGAAGAATTTTTCAAGAAATACGTTCTGCATATCTCTCCATGTTGTAATGCTAGAAGGTGGAAGTTCATATAGCCAATCTTTGGTTATACCATCCACACTTAATGGGAAAGCATACTGTTTAACATTATCTTTCGTAGCTCCATCAACTCTCATGGATTTAGACACAAAATGTAATTCCTTAATGTGACGGTGAGGCTCTTCACTTGGCAATCCATGGAAAATAGAGATGCATTGTACTAAGCCAGAAGTAAGTTTAATGTTTTTGTTTACTTTTAGAAATACAATGCATAATGGTTCTCCCTCAAAAGTAGGAGCTGAAAGCTCCTTGAGGGTTTGGTTGTTTGCAGCAGTCATTTCAAAGTTAAGAACAAGAACAGGCTCATCGATATTAGAAGAAGATGATTCTGGACTTGGAGATGTGGATTCACGTGCTTCGGTCCTCACTCTACGAGGGGATGTGATGAGTATGTAAACACATATAATTTCTCTGGCTAACTTCTTATCTTTGTCCTATATTTAGTCCAATTTAGTATCTTATTGTTTTCTTTTAGTATTAAGAATGTAGATACTATCGAGCACGACCCTTGCCTATGAAGCATAACCCGTGCCTCGTGCTAGATCTATCATTATTATCTTCATGATTTTTGTGGGGAATTTCTTGTTTTTTCTTCCCTTATATATATATATATATATATATATATCCATGACCTAATTTCAAAAGGAGCGCATAAAATCATCATTTTTACGTCACTTTATCATCAGTTTTCCAGAGAGGAAAGCCGCCGTCACGATCAGAGATGACGATCTCCTCGAACACAATAGAGAGCTACGTCAAGGAAGATTGAGATCTACGCTATGCTACGTTCCAACATTGAAGGGATTATCATCGGTTGTCATCTAGACCAATCTCTGTTGGTTTAGGATTTAGTATCTTTTTTCTTTATTCATTGTGAATTGTAATGACTTTTTGTGATCGTTTCATGAATTGTTCATTGCTCATTATGACGATCATAGCGTAAATCTTTGAGTATGACTTAGTGATTTAATCTTGTTCATGGATTTTATGAGATGTATTTCCTGAATTCAATAATTTCATGTTCAAAACTTATGATATCATGTTTATGTGTTGCTTTATTCTCATTTACTTATTCAATGTATTATGATTGAACACCTTAGTACATGGGAGAAGTATGTATGCAGTCAAGTCATTCTCTTTTGGTTGATACTAGTAGCAAATTTATAGGTTAATGTCAGTCTCTTTTGGTTAACCTATGTTCATATGAATGTGAGCATGATATGACACTAATCTGTGTTAGGTCAATGTCATGAGGTATTAGAGAAATATTTATAATGCGACATGTTTATTCTATGTTATATTCTTCTTTTGGCATAGAGTAACTATGTTAGTTTGATTATGGCATGTTTTTTGCTAACCAACAACTCATTTCAGCAACTCTTTTTTTATCGTACTTAATTACAATACCTACCAAATAAGAACATGAGATGAAAAATATTAGTCTATAATTAAAACCCATGACAAGTGAAAGTCACGAAGGCCCTACGCTGTGTCGAATTAGATTAAACTCTCGAGAAAAATCTAAAACTGAACCGTTTTAGTTTAATACATTGCTTTGTTTAATTTTTGCTTCTTTTCAACCCCCCCCCCCCTCCAACGTTTATTTTATTCAGCTTAATTGACTAGGAATATATCACTAACTTAATAATCACTACATAATTTCAACCTTATTATCTAACTCCTCGTGGGATCGACACTCCTCATCACTGTATTATGCATTTTTAGGGGGAATTAATTTGCATGCATAATGACACGCGACAAGATGGATGCTCGTATCCTCTTGCTTAAAGTATTTGAAATGTCTTCTTAACTCTTAGTCCGATTTCCCTTCCATTTCTATTTCATGCACTACTAAGAACAACCTGAAAATGAAAAGAAAAACAAGGATAAATCACAACTCAAATTAAAATTTAGCAAAAATTCAAGAAATGACATTGTTCCCTGACAACGGCATCAAAATTCGATGTGCGTTGTCATGGGCACTCAAAATTATACCCCCACTAACTATACTACTTATATAATATAACAATGAAGTATCATTCCCACGAAGAAAAGTGATTCGAATTAAGTTTACTAAATGAAATCAAGGTGTGAACTATTCCTAAGTACAAGGTTGTTGTAAGAAATGCCTAGAAATGAAATAAAATAATTACTTAACTCATAGATATGAGACTATGAAATTATAGGTTTGTTTGATCTATATGATGGAAATGTAGTAGAGAACATATTAACTCTCTAGCTAATAGATCAATCATGGACATGAAAATTATATTTTTATTGTATTTTGATAGGTTAGCTACAACATATAAAGAGATATGATATCTATTCTTCCATAATATATTAATGATAATTAAAAGAGAATAATTATCATTAATGTGAAGACCATGAAGAATTACTGACGACAACATTGATGGAAAAAGAAAATTCTTATACAATCTAGTCCATATGTATCATAATATATCAATGATTATTAATATAAAAGAGAATATCTTTTCATCATTAATATATTTTTGCTCTAAATATGTAGATAAAATCAAGCAAAACCCAAGGTGATCAATCCAGAGAATGACATGAAATATCATGGGAATAAAAGCATGATCATATGAATATCAAAATAACTACAACAAACATAAAAATTAAGAACAGAGTCTCATTATTCACATCACTAGATCGTTTACATGTCTCCACTAACTAATCTACGCTACGATCATGGCTACAATGAAACAACAACACAAGATTGATCAATTGAATCCATCAAAACCATAGAGATGATATGATGATCAATGGTCCTTTGCGTTGCGCACGTCGTCTTCAATCTCCAATACGTCGTTCGTCTTCCTCTAGATCTAGGTTTTGTGGAGAGAAAAGAGAGTCTCTGAAAAACTAGGGTAAAGTGAATGAAAGTCTCTTGATTTGATAAAACATGACCTGTATTTATAGGAAAATAACTGAGAATTCTAAAAAAATTGGATAAAAATCTCATGAGAAATATACGTGTCACGGTCGTGAAGATGCTTGTCACGGCCGCGACAACCTTCACTTGTTCATGGTGTGTTTCCTAGGTCTGTTACAGTCATTACAGGTCCCTGTAATGGTCATTAGGGGTACTGTAATGATCATTACGTGCTGTTGCATTGTCGTTACAGTCTTTGACATGGCCGTGAACACCCATACTGGCTTGTCTTCAAATTTTCTTGAGTTTCATTGTCTCCAAGACACCTTTCATGGCCATGAACACGTCCATAATGTACGTTTTAATGAATAAATACTCCAAACTCGTCCGTTTAAGCTCAAATTGTTCTCCGGTCTTCAAAACCATCGTTCCAAGCTTCGATTCTTCGCATGAACATCGTCCATCATCCTTGAAATAGCTCGTCATGTGAACTGATGCTCAAATTATCACTAAATAGCGGTACCTATTCAAGAAAAACACAAAAACAACAGTACCACATCCTTGACAACAAAATATAACTAAAAAGCTAAGAAACGACTAAAAAGACTCTAAAATAAAGGAAATAACACAAAGAAAACATGATTATTTTCACACTCATCAAAATTTGACACGTCTGTCGTACGACGTACAAATTAGAAATTAGAGTTCACTTACTCACACATTAATTAAGCTAATAATGTAGAAGCAAAAGTAAGCGTCGATCCCACAAGGATGGTTGTAATTAATTATTAAGATTGTAATGATCAAGAAAGAACCCTACTAAAATTATGAATATTAAATTGTTTGGGGAGGTTTTAAAAATATAAATTAATCAAACAAATCTAATTAATTAAATTAAACTAAAGCTACGTTACTAGCTAGAGAATTGGTTTAAGGTGTTCACTATTTAATTAAAATGTAGGGAGTTGATTAACTTCGTTCTAGCTTTATTGATCAATAATGGTTGATTATCATATAGATTCATTATTATGAAAGGTTTGGTTGTGAATTAAAGGTCTTCTAAATCACATTCACTAGAGTGCTAATTATCACAACGCATGTGTAATCAACCTAGCTTACTCATCTGTGATATACCGTAACGTATGTATATATTAGAAATAAATAAATTGAATAGGAACATGAGAATATGCCAAACATGAATGAAATAGTAAAACTCTCAAACTACTTATTTCTCATATAATCAATCATAACAATTCATGACGAAATGCTCAAATCATGATGTGTTATTTGCTACCATTCATAACTACAACGTATAGTGATTAGCTAGGTCATGATATCATTAGGTGCACAAACTAATTGATTTCATAACATATAAGGAACTAATAACGGATTTCATACAACATTCAATATTAACCAATCTGATTTTAGTAATCTATGTCATCTTCTGATCCTATTATACTAGAATTACATTAATCTATCCCTACTACCAATTTTTTTTTTTTTGGAACCAACATTCAATTCATTAATCTCAATCAAAGAATATTACATTCTTTCCACTATTCCTCATACTGCATCTACCGTACATAGAGACATTTTATCACATACTCAGGACAATAACCAAAATCAAACTCAAGTGTTTTCTTCTAAGCCTATGTGGAGTCGTGCTCTGATATAGGAAATAAGAATCAACACCCTCCTTCGAGCTAGTATATCCTATCTATCATACATATTCAACACAGCTTCTATTACACCTTCAACACTTCTTGTTTTGCGCTGAAATATCCTAATGTTCTATTCTTTCCATAGCTCATACAACATGCCCGCCAAAACTCTTCTTCTTCTTCTTCTAGCTTCCTTTATTTTTCCTTTTGACACTCTCATCATCCATAATACCTACTCATCCCATGTTCTACATTTCACTACCAGCAGCAACCTTGTGCATATCATGCTAATCACAGCTCTAGAAAACTCAAAGGATAGGAACAAATGGTTTCTTGTTTCTAGGCTATTCATGCATAATTCGTAGGAGTCTTCATCAATGATCCCCCAATTGAGCAGCTTCTCCATAACTCTCAACTTATCTTTGATAGCCACATAAAAAAGCTATGTCTTGGAAGCTAATCAGCATGCCAAACAAATTTGCACCTTGGAACCGATAGTAAATCACCTCTAATCATATCGTATCCCTACTGAATTGAATAATTTTCTCCCTTATTCCTCCATTCAACATCTTTTATACCATATACTTCCAATGCTTTATCCCTAACTGACAAAAGGGTTTTCCATGGCAAAGGCTTCTCCTAATTCTTCGTAGCCATCCATATACTTTTTCCCTTAAGGAAATACACATGTATCCATTTAATTCATATTCTTTCCTTATTTAATCCAATGGCCCAGATTTGTTCCAAGAGAATAGCTCTGTTCCACCATACTAATTATTTAAGCCCAATCCACCCTTGCTTTTTGGAGTACGGACATTATCCCATGCCACCAACGCCTTGTGCTTGTTCATACTGCTTCCAGACCACAGATATGCCCTATACATACGTTTTATTTCCTCTAATACTGCTTTTGGCATCAAGAACACCTGGGACCAATACACATGTATAGACATTAAGATTGCTCGAATGAGCCAAAGTTTTCCAGCAAAGGACAATATTTTAGCATTCCATGAGGCAACTCAAGCCATGAACTTTTTGATAAACCACCCTCTATAATGCTTCACGGTCAATTTACTAGCTGCTAAAGAAACTCCTAAGTATCGAACAAGAAAAACATCAATTGTCATCCCAGCTCCTTTGCTAAATACTGTGTTCCTCATGCGATACTCCCCCAAAAAAACTCATGGATTTTTTGAGGATTAGCCTCCAGACCTGTTGTTTCTAAAAAAAAAATTCAGCTGATTTTTAATACACTTCAAAGTGCTTCCATCTGCCTTACATAGTATCTTAAGGTCATCCGCAAAAAGAAAATTAATAATCCTCATCTTCTCGCATTTTGGATGGAAGCTGAACTGCTTGTCCATGCTCATCAGCTGCAGACTTCGTGTGAGGTAATCCATAACCAAAAACAAGTACGTATGGAGATAATGAGTCGCCTTGCCTTAGACCCCTTCTTCCATCAAAGTAACCCACCAGCTCACCATTATAATTAATGGAGTATCTCACCGACATGATATAATGCATCATCCAACTCCTAAATAGATCAGGGAAGCCAAGATGAATTAATAAAGATTCAATGAAATTCCAATTCACCATATCATAGGCTTTCCTAATAACGATTTAGATTAGACATCTAGGACTAATTTTCTTCCTTTCATAACCATGTATAAGTGATTAACACAGTAGTATATTGTCTGCTATCAATCGACCTTTCACAAAAGCATTTTGTGCTTCATTTACTAACCATGACATGACCTCTTGTAATCTACTGCATAGAAACTTAGATATGATTTTATACAATACATTGCAACAAGAAATAGGTCGATAATCACTAAGTGTAGATGGATTAGGGGACTTAGCTTCAAGATGAAGAACAATGGCATTCAACCCTCCTAATATGGGCTTCACACAGAGGAACTTCTTTACTGCTTCATATATTAATTTGCCAGTGATACTCCATCTGCTTCAATGAACCCCCCCCCCCCCCACCCCCCGGTTGAGAATCCATAAGGGCTCGGCGCATTTGTTTCATCAATGCTGTCTTGATTTGAGAATCCTCGACTTTTGTCATCAACGTCACCTTTTGTTCTTGCATTAAAACTCTCCCTTGTGCTGTCACTGCAGCATCTACTTTCGAACCTGCTTTTCTGTCCCTATTATGCTTTGAAAATGATCCACCAACATTCTCTTAATAACTCATTCATCTCTGATTCTCTCCCCTTCATCATTTAGCAGAATTATTATCCTGGAGTGCTTCCTTTTCCCTCATAATATCATAGAAATATGCAGAGTTCCTGTCCATTAACTCCAGTCATTGCTCCTTGACCATCTGGTTTAGCATCACATCTTCATTCATATACATTATCCAGCTCCTCCATAAGTCTAGCATACATTTGCCTTCCTTGTTCAGTAAAATTATCACATAACCTTTGATAGCTGTCTTGAACTGCCATTTCCATGTCTTTAATTCTTTTCTCCATGTTAGAAAAGAGTGTGTTGACGATGCCTCAAATCATGTTGTTTTGTCTCATGCGTTTTGGAGGAAGTTTGCATTTTCTACGTTTGTCAAACCTACATTGATTCAAGGGCTATCCCTTATCTCATGGTTTGTCCCACTTTATGGAGAAGTGCTAGGAATTGGAGCTTTAGCATTTCTATATATGTTGTTTCCTTTCTGCTGAGCATAAATGTGCAGTAAAGCATTAGGGAGTACAACACATAGAGTTACAACAAGGAAGTTCTTTTTCCTCATATGTTTTTCAAACGAGTGCATTATGAGACTTCTATAATGTTTTCCACAAAAGGCTATTAGAGCATATACACATAGAGAGTTTAAGGGATTTGTGCCTAGAGAGGATTCTATCGTATCCCATATGGTGATACTCTCAGTGTTTTCTGTTGCTCTTTTGTACTCCTCATTTGATTAGTGGATTTCTTCGTAGTCGTCGACCGTCAGTGGTTTTTTCCCGCAAGGGTTGTCACGTAAAAATTTCTATCTCTTTTATGTGTGATATTTATATTTTTCTCATTGGTGTTATATTTATAACGTTTTATTTAACCCGTGTAGGCTAGTAACGATAATTTATTAGTGACGATAAAAACAACGGACCTTGGTCGTAAAAGTATGATCTGTGTAAAACCTTTATTTTTGGCTTTAACAGGTTTAATTTTTGCACCAATTCAAACAAGGAGCTACCTCTTATATAGTTCTGCCATGTACTGTCCACAATAAGTTTAAATTCAGGTTGTTTTGCCTATCCATTTATGTATTTGAAGGAAACCTTAGCAGCATTCCCTTTTAAGACCCTTACTATTATGACTGAATGGTCAGACATTATAGGTTCTAAGAATTCAACCTTAGCATCTATGTAATCCCCACTCCGTTTTAAATTAGTCATGACTCTATCCAACTTAATTCGCATCCATCTCTTCTCATTTTAATGGTTACTCCATGTATGTTAACAACCAATAGCCCTTAGGTCCTCAAGTCCACATATATTCATGGACGCAACATCTCCTCAAAGGATATATTATCATGCCCAATCTTCTCGTCAAATGCCATATAAGGATTAAAATCTCTAAGGATCATCCATGGCATACTCCCCACTCCAACATCAATGTCAATCAGATCCTTCCACAAGCCAGTTCTCTGGTTCTTTGTATTAAGCCCATACACAAAGGACCCATTGTAATGGAATTCACCATCCTTATCTATCACTCAGTATGCAGCAGCAGTGAAGAGCCCTTCAAAAACCTCTCCTGCACCAAATCTGTATGCCAACAAACCCAAATTCGACCATTATATGCATAATAATAACTATTGATTATCTCCCATGCTTGAAAACAAGCTCTAGCTACCTCCTTAAACTTTTGTGCTTTCACCCTAGTCTCAAGTATTCCAAATACTTGGATTTTATTTCCCTTAACTAACTGCTTAATGGCTAGCTACTTGCTTGCCTTGTTTAGTCCCCTAATATTTCATGCCGACAAATCCAGTTATAGGACCAATCACCCCCACTGTAATCTGTTCTTCCACCCTCTCAACTACTTGTTTTTCCCTTTGTACCTCAATTGCTACACCTAAAACATCAAACTTAGAAGGTCCTCCCTCCTCTACTCTATTCTTGATTACTGGCATATTCTTGCTCACTTTCTTCGGGGATACCTGTTTCCATTCCTGCAAGTCACCACTCACCTTTGTCATCTCTCTCATAGGTTGCTTGACTTCCTTGTTATTGAGACCAACTCCCTTATCTTCAGTAGCCTTTTTATACACACTCGATTCCTGCTTCTGCTTACCCATCCGTACCTAATTAACCTTCATTTTTGTTCCACACTCCTCTCCCTTATGACCCCATTTTCCATACTTAATACACTGCCTCGGCACCCACTCATACACTACTAGTTGTTCAACCCATTCATCATCAGGGCCCTAGATGAGTATGAAATCACACATCATTTCATCGTTCTAAACGTTTGTTTTTATTCCCTTTACATTGTCTAAATTGCATTTTTAA
>JAOVYX010004154.1:0-10449 GCA_035668315.1 Drosera spatulata
CGGTGGTGGAGAGGGAAAGGGAGATGGTGATGGGGAGGAATGTGCACACGAGTTGTTTGGACGTGACGGAGCCGGAGGCGAACGATGAGGAGACTGGTGATAAGGAGGCGTATATGGCTTCCGTTTTGGCTCGGTATCGGCAGACATTGCTCGAGAGGACCAAACATCATCTCGGTAATGTGGTTTTATTGATCGCGTGTTTGATGGGAGGTTTGTCTGATCTGAGGTGAAATGTAATTCATGATGTTATGGATTCACAGGTGACCACACGTATCGGGATAAAGTATTGTTGTCTGACTTGTTCATCATCGCCGCGTTTCATATAACGAATTAGCTATGGAAGTGTTACGAATCTACAGAACGTGGCTCTATTGATTGCTTGTTGATCGGAATTTTGTCTGATTTGAGGTGTAATGCAGTTCATGACGTTATAGATTTGTAGCTGATAGAGTAGATGAAGTATTGGTTGTCTGACTTGTTCATCATCATCACGATTGTTGAAATTATCGTAGAAGAACTCGTGGTGTTTTTCGTAGGTCTAATACGCGAGGAAAGGGAATTGAACGGACAAAGAGTTACGGTCCGTGCAAGGAGAGCACGGTCGTGCTAGGCTGCTGGTTGAGCCTGTGTTGGGAGAGAATGGCCAGGCTGTGCCAGGCTAGCTAGTGGAAGATAAGGGGCACGGCCCGTGCTCAAGGCACTGTCGTGCGGGTCTGTGCGAGATTTGTTTCTATCTCTTTAATTATGGATCTATAAATATATATGTATCAGATTTATTAGATATGTTTGAGAACGACTTTTCTCTGGGGTTTTGAGTAAAACACAAATTGAGATTGAGAGAGTTTAAAGAGACAAATAGATTGTAATTCTTCGGTTGATTAGTGGTTTGTTTCTTTGTGGGGGGTTTTTCTCCTGGTCTTTGGGTTTTCTTTCTTTAAATCTTGTGTGTTGTCGTTATCGTTCTTATTCATGTTGATCGTTGCTTGATTATGGTATTTGAATCCATCGGTTTCTCGGGTCTATATTCGTCACTAGTGATATCAAAGCTCCAGGTTGCATCACGCAGAGAAAAGTTTGTATCTTTAAGGGGTAAGTTTGGATCTTTGGAATAAAGGTCGGATCTTCGAAATAAAGATTGAAGTTTTCTGGAGTTAACAAGTTACGCAGACGAGAAGATGATGAATACGATGAAGTTTGAGATCGAGCCGTTCGATGGGAAGACGAACTTTAGTATCTGGTAGAGTACGATCAAGTATATCTTAGTCCAGCAGAGACTTTCGAAGACACTTTAAGGCGAAAAGCCGATTGAAATGAAGAAGGAAGATTGGGAGGAGAAGGCGACGGCTGCCATTCGCTTGAGTTTTGCGCCAAAGGTGAAATACCAGGTATTGATGGTGACATCTCCCATGGTGTTGTGGGAGAAACTGGAGAAGATCTACATGTCAAAGTCATTGTTCAACCGTCTATGTTTGAAGAATGATTTGTATGATCTGAAGATGAAGGAAGGTAGGATTTGAGCGATCACTTGTCTGAGTTCAACAAGTTGGTGATTCAGTTGACCAGTTTAGAAGTGAAGGTAGATGATAAAGATCAAGTGTTGATCTTGTTAAAATCGCTTCCAAGTTCCTATTGTGCGTTGAAGACTACCTTGCTTGTCAGGAGAGACAATTAGAAGGTCGAATATGTGACTTCTGTGGGGCTTGATGCGATCAAGTTGAACCCAACTCCAGTCAACGACAGAGAAGGCTTAGTAGTAAGGTCCAAATCCAAGAGGAGGACGAAAGACACGACTCAGGTGGAATGCTACAAGTGCCATAAAATGGGGCACTATGCGATGAAGTGTCCAAAGAATAAGAGCAGAGGGAGAAAGTTGAGTTTTGCGAATATAGTAGAAGTGGACCATGACAGCGATGAAGAGCTCTACATGATCACAGATTCATCAGATTTTCAGCAACATTCTTCGGCAGAAAAATGTATCGATTTTGATTGGTTTGCTGATTCAGGATGTTCTTTCCTCGGCACATGTGGTGCTTATGCCAAAGATCAGCAGGTGTTAGAGAGAACTGATGGTAGATCATCATTGAAGATGACTTGTCGGTACATGTGGGTGCTGAAGGAGGAAGGCAAGGTGATGAGTCTCGCCTTTGAGGTCTCAAGATCCTAATGAAGAAGGGTGTGGTAGAGCGCCCCTTCCACAGAAAACGGGGTGCAAGATCGTGCCCACATGGGGTACGAGGTGACTACTCAATCTAAGTGACTTGTATGTTTCAGAGGTTTAAATCGGTTCTCGACCTCTTTACGACAAGGTGGAGATTGTTGAAATTGTCGTAGAAGAATTCGTGGTGTTTTTCGCAGGTCCGATACGCGAGGAAAGGGAATTGAACGAACAAAGAGGCACGGTCCATGCAATGAGAGCACGGGCGTGCTAGGCTGCTGGTTGATCATCACTGGGCCGTGCCCGACTAGCTAATGGAAGATCTCTGGGTACGGGCCGTGCTCCTTGAGCACGGTTGTGCGGGACTGTGTGAGATTTAGTTCGAGATTTATTTCTATCTCTTTATGGATCTATAAATATTCCTTTGTGTCAAATTTGTTAGATATGATTGAGAACGATTTTTCTGTTAGGTGTAAGCGAAACACAAGGTGAGATTGAGAGAGTTCGAAGAGACAAATAGATTCTAATCCTTTGGTTGATTAGTGGTTTGTTTCTTAGTGGGATTTTTCTTCTGATATTCGGGTTTCTCCATGTTAAATCTTGTATGTTGTCGTTATCATTTTTGTTCGTGTTGATCGTTGCTTGATTGTGATATTTGGATCCATCAGTTTTTTGGGTCTATATTCGTCATAGCAATTTATATGATAAATTGGCTCTGGAAGTGTGACGAAACCCCAACTGATTTAGTAGAAAACTGCAGAAGGTCCTTTGATTGTTATTACCATAATGTCATCACTGTTTCTTATGTGAAATGTGAGTCCGTGTTTGTGATGTTGGTTTGGACTTTGATTGAGGGGAGCCAAATTGTTGAAAGCTCGATCGGTCAGGATGCTTTTAGTGCACGGGATTATGTTTGCAAGCTCATTACAGACAATATCTTGATATTGGGCTGCACGAGTCACATTTTGCATGGTCCTGAGATCCTATCATTTGTGGAGTGTTTATAAAATTTAAATGACTTGCTAGCAATATAAGTCATTGCTTTATTAAGCTCCGAGATGGAGCAGGCGATTTTTCTGTTGTTCTTATGCGGAAAGCACGTTCTTTGATGGGTTGTTGCTTTAAAGAAGAGCTTGAAAAGGTCTGTGAGATCTTTAAGAACTGATTTCAATCGGGTAGGTGTAAACTTATAGTTTATGCCTACGGATTTAGTCATAACTAATTAGTATGTGTGTGTTTCTTTTTAATTGTGTTTATGGCATAATTTATAAGCTGTGAGTGATGAACACATCAAGTTTTTTTTTTTTTTTTTCGAACAAATTCTTGGCAAAGTGACCCATGGATGAACGTGCTTATTAATCAGCTGTAAGAAACAAATCACAAACATTTTTATTGATTTAAATAAGGTACTATATCTCGTTGCAGGGTATCCATACAACTTAGACTTTGATTACGGTGCATTGGCTCAATTGCAACATTTTTCGATTAACAACCTTGGTGATCCGTTCATCGAAAGCAACTACGGTGTGCACTCTAGGCAGTTTGAAGTTGGTGTCTTGGACTGGTTTGCTCGTCTTTGGGAGATAGAGAAAGAACAGTATTGGGGATATATTACTAATTGTGGAACAGAAGGAAATCTTCACGGTATCCTTGTCGGGTAAGGTTCTCGTATCATATTCCTTAAAGAAGCCTACAGATTAATCATTATTTGCTGAAACGAGATTCCATCATTTTTCAGACGAGAAGTGTTTCCTGACGGGATTCTATACGCATCCAAAGAGTCTCACTACTCTGTCTTCAAAGCTGCACGTATGTATAGAATGGAATGCGTCAAGGTCGAGACATTAGTTTCTGGAGAGATAGATTGTGAAGACTTTAAAGTCAAGTTATTGGACAACAAAGACAAACCAGCCATCATTAATGTGAATATTGGTAATTTTATTTTGTCTTTCCATTTATGAGATTATGTCCTGTTTTCTCGTAGATCACTCTTTTGTGTTCTTATGGCAGGAACTACTGTGAAGGGAGCTGTTGATGATTTGGATCTTGTGATTCAAACACTTGAGGGATGTGGCTTCTCACATGATCGTTTCTACATCCACTGTGATGGAGCATTATTTGGTCTGATGATGCCGTTCGTCAAACGTGTAAGTTATTCATCATTGCCATGTCTGTTAAGCATTGCAGTATGTTGGGGGTTTACTTATTTTGTTGCAGTAGGCATCATACATGAATCCGTTAATATAGAATTGCCTCCTACCTTGTAGAGCGATAGGCTGACCCTTTTTAGAGTAATAGGCCGGCCCTTTGTCTAGGAGTCAATATATTGTGATTTTGATGCAATATGTTTGGCATAGGTGCTTTTCTTCTTTAAACAGCCAATCATTCATCTTCTTGGCAATAAATTGTGCCTATAATTGTCAATGGATACTTGTGTCGATGTTGTTCTAGTAAATATCTAATTAAATGGTACGAGATTGTAGGAACTTTGTCCATTCGCAGCAGTTTCTTTATCCCTATCCCTATTATACAATGTTACATTGTCATTATTTTTATATAGGGAATCAGTTTTCAACTCAGTTATCCAGCAAATTTCTTATATTGATTCCCTGAATCGATATTTTATATTTTATATGATGCTTTTGATATTTATTTTCATATTATAAATTATAAATTTAATTCTTTAGACACTTTTCGTGAAGGACAATCTTTTAAATAAATTTTATATTTATTTTTAAAAAATAAATTATGATTTTTTTATTTTTAATTTTTTAAATATTTTAATTTTTAAGTATAAAAGTTAATTTAAAATAAAAAAAATAAAACTATTAATTAATAGTAAAAATGATATAGAAAATGATAATTTGATTCCCTAGAAGTGGGAATGAAGTGTGGGATAGGGAAATGATATAGGGATAGGGTTATTTTCTAATTTCTACAAAAATCCCTATATTTGAGGATAAGGAATGGGATAGGGAAGCTGCTGCAAGTGCTCTTTAAGGTAACATACTTTGCAACTAGAAGTCATAGTTGCAAGACAACATAAACAGAAGCCATTCAAAAGTGAATGAAATGAAGGATTGGCTGCTATTCTTCTCCTGCTTTGCCCCCGTCTCTCTCTCTGTTTCTCATTTTTGGTTGCTTGTTGTTTTTGCTTTGAGATTGGCCATAAACCTTGATATTTTAGCACCAGAATTGCATCAATGTTAGGAAGCCGACTCACGATCATAGTTATCAAACCCGGATCGGTGATCGACCCGGCGAGACCTTTGGGTCACCGGGTCATTGGTTCTCCCGGTTAAACCGGCTTATTATATTTTTAATTTTTTAAAAATATATACATTTTATTTGATTTATTTTTTTTATAAATATACACATTTATCTATCTTATACATGTGTTTTTTTAAATAATCTGAAAAAAAAATATGTATTTCTAATTTTTAAACCTTTTTTTTATCGGTTTGACCGGCCAGGTTAGTCCCGGTTTTTCATCCCGTTTTTATCACCGGTTCAACCCGGATTTGATCGGGTCGATTGTTTGTCTGGTTTTTTAATTAAACCGACCAAGACAGATCACCGGGTCGCGGTTCAATCTGTTCGACCAGCCGAGTCAGTCCGGTTCTGATAGCTATGCTCAGGAACTCTGAAGAGGGGAGTTTATCGGCTAGTATCTGGCATGAGCTAATAATTGTTAACTATAATTTCAGGCTCCCAAGGTTTCCTTCAAGAAGCCTATCGGCAGCGTCAGTGTATCCGGCCACAAGTTCGTAGGATGCCCGATGCCATGTGGCGTTCAAATAACAAGGATAGACCACATCAACGCCTTATCCCGAAACATAGAATACCTAGCATCAAGGGACGCGACAATCATGGGAAGCAGGAATGGCCATGCCCCAATCTTCCTGTGGTACACCTTGAACAGGAAAGGCTACAGAGGGTTCCAGAAGGAGGTTAAAAAGTGCCTCCGCAATGCCCACTACCTTAAAGATCGCCTCAGGGATGCTGGGATTAGCGCCATGCTGAATGAGCTGAGCAGCACGGTTGTCTTTGAGCGTCCTCAGGATGAAGAGTTTGTCCGTTGGTGGCAGCTGGCTTGTCAAGGGAACATAGCCCATGTAGTCGTGATGCCAAATGTGACGATTGAGATGCTGAATAAATTCCTTGACGAGCTTGTTGAGAAACGCTCTTTGTGGTTTCAGGATGGAAACTGCAGTCCACCTTGTGTGGCATCGGAGATCGGAGCGGACTGCTGTGCTTGCCATTTACACAAAGTGAACAACTAGCAGAAAGTTTTCTTAGGATGCGCCGATCTATCAAGGCTGCTAGTAGAATATTTTGCTTGGTAGTAAAGTTTACCCTCCATGATTTTTTGAAGCTGCTAGTTTTTAGTGTTTAACTGACGGTATTTTAGTTTCAGCTCATGTATTCTTCGGGTGATAGAAAACAACAATGAATTACAGATTGCTCAATGTTGTTGTGTGCTGCTTCTCTCGTGTCCTGGAGAAGCTATCAAGTTGAACAATTGACGCGATTCTAATAGCGGTGCCTTGATGCCATATAAGAAAGGCAGCTGACTTTGGCTGTGCTGGTGAGACGAGGCGCCTACTGAAATGTCCGTTTTGCTGAAAGATGTCTTGGTCATTTGGTGATGGCATATGGGATGGCTATCTGATTTTTTTTTTTTTTTAAGAATACTATTTTTTAGAGATGAAAAAAAAGAAAAGAAGAATAATTCACATTTATTTTTATATATAGGAATATACAAAATCGTCTAATGATATGGGACAGCGTTATGTAGGGCGTCATTCTCTTTTTGTAAGAATTATCAGTTAGCTTTTTTTTTTTCATCTTATTTATTATTTGAACATATCTCATTTCATCAATTGATAATTGATGTAATTTTTTTAAAATAAAACGTTGGTGTCCCTCTTTATCCATCCCTATTAATATTTATATCCCAAACTCTAATATTAACTATCATCTCTTTCCTTTGCCGCTCTGCTGCCGTCACCAGCAATCCATTCCCCTCTTCGTTGCGCCTCGATCCAAACCCTCCATACCTTCCTCCCCACTCTTCCCTTTCCCTTTCCTCCATCGTTGACCCTCACTCCCTCCTCGACTCGCTCCTAGTCTACTTCGCCCTCTCTGCCTTCCTCTCCTTCCGTGGCTTGGGTTCCGACGACGATCCTCTATGTCAATGGTATTGAGATACCGATTCCCATCACGATTGCATCGGATCGATGCTGGTGGTGCTGGTGTTGTGGTTGTTGTTGTGGGATTGGATTGGAGATGGTTGTTGTTGTGGAATTGGATCGGAGATCGAGAAGAGGAGGAGGAGGAGTTAGATTTGTAGAAGTGGTGGTGATGCTGTGGTGTTGTGGTTGTTGTTGTAGGATTTGATCGGAGAGGATTGTTGTTATGGGATTGGATTGGAGATCGAGAGTAGGAGGAGGAGGAGTAGGAGGAGGAGTTGGATATGTTGTGGTGCTCCATTTTCAAGAGTTTTTTGACGATTGGGATTCAACAGATTGAACCAAGGAGCACCGTGGATTCCAATGGTGGCATACTGTTAACTCCGACAATGCACTATCGACTTCAACGGACGCACTGTGGACTCCAACAACAGATGTACTGTTGGCTCCGACGATTGCCTCCGACGACGTACTATCGACTTGATGACGTACCGTCGGCTCAGACGGAGTACTGTTGACAAAGGGTTAGGACTAGGGTTTTGAGTATGTTGTTTAATTATTGTAATTTGATTGCAAATTATATATTTCTTTTTTTAATTATGAGGATAAAGTTGGATTTTCATATTTTGGGTGATTTATTGGTGTTTGAAAAGATAGGATATAAACAAATGATAAATAAGATGAAATAATGTGACCAAATGGTAATTTTTTTTTATACATCTTTTACATATTTGTAGATATAAAAAAGGTCTAAACAAAACAGAAAAAATCACAATAAAAATTTAGTTGATGTGGGACGCCATCTATTTAAAGTTGAAATTTTAACTTTTTTTAGCCAGGTTACTATTAAATGTGCTTCCTTTGACCTGTTGATTTGCTATTTAATTCTTCGTATGCCTGACTTTTTGTTAGAAGCTAGGGTATTATATCCCAGCATTGCATTAGCTTTTAAGGATCTATTGCATAACCAGACAGCAGCGAGTACTTAAATGACTAGGACTCATTTCCTTTCTGTATCCAAATATGATAGACAGGATGAATAGTATTTTTATTCTATCTTTCATGGTTGATTTCCTGCTGAGTCGAACTTCTACCTTGGTGTGCTTTCCTTCAACCGGAACTTACCCCAACTGCGGGGTAAGGAAATCATTTAGGCTTGTGCCTTCATAGAATTAAGCTCAACTTCTCGATCTCCCTTCTATTCTTTGTTCTGCTAAAGAAATTGAGACAAAATGGGATAAGACATGACTAGGAGACGTCCCGTCCCACATCTTTGGTTCTCTTGCCTCAGGTGATGTTGCTAGAGTCAATGGCCAGCTTGCTGTTTCTCGAGCATTTGGAGATAAGAACTTGAAGTTACACTTGCGGTCTGATCCGGACATAAAGCATGCTGATATTAGCCATGATACAGATCAAAGCCAGTGATGGTCTATGGAAGGTATTCTCTCTCCTGCCTTTTTTTTATCTGCAAGTTGGCAGTAACACATGCATGCCTGAATTTTTCAGGTGAATATGGTAAGTATAGTATTTTATATATTTTTTCATCCAGTCTTGTATATTTATCCTTTTTAACGAGGGAAATTCTTTCAACTCGGGCATGTAAAATTCATATGATACATGTTACATGGGCAATGACAGGAAAGATATCATCTTGGCCCTGACAATTTATCGGGCTGAAGATTCGAAGGGGAGTCGGCAGTAGTATGATTGGATTCTTGACGGAACATCTCTTCCTTTAGCCATTCTTCCCACCTCTCGATCACGCTATCACCCTTGAGCATCCTAACCACCTCTGCCATCTTTGGCCTTTTATTCGGAGAGCCCTGAGTGCATAGCAGCGTGACCTGGATGAGCTGTTCTACAACTGTTGTACTCTTCAAAATACACAAAATCGAATGAAAAATGATAAAAACATCATAAAACAAATTCAAATAATTTAAAAACGTAAGAAACAACGAAAAGAAACTTGAAATGATCTTAAAACACTCAAAAACATATGAAAAAACTAAAAACAAGATATAACAACCTAAAATAACTTGAAAACGTAAGAACCAACGAAAATAGCCATTAAATGATCTTAAAACACTCAAAAACACTTGAAAACATTAAAAACATCATAAAAACACTTTTTTTACGAAATAATATAGGAATTATTTAGAAAAAAAATCTATTATCTAATATCTAAACTAATCTAATCTAATTTATATATACTATTACCCAAAGCTTTCCGACGGTATGTCATGACGTCCCGCTGGACGGCATCAATATCTTTTAATATAATATCTTTTAATCTAATATTTTATAATCAATTACAACATTAATTATATAAAATTAATTGTTTATGTTATTTACATATATTAAAATCTAATATTTCATGATCAATCGCAACCATTCATTTTAATCTAATATTTCACATCCAATCATAATCTGAATTTTATTAAATCTAATATGAAGAATTCTCATTTGGTCTTATATACAATATCTTTCACAAACAAATAATTAGATTAGTGATTTAAAACATAAAAATAAACGATAATATTTAGGAAGATCATTTATTAAATTAAAAAGATAAAAACTAAAACAAAAATGAAAATATTCAAACATTACCTATTCAAAATAAAATAAAAAATAGGTCAATGTCTTTTTAAAAGAAAAATAAGTTATCCATATCATACAAAAGAAACAAAAACATGAGACGAAAAAAAATTCTTTTAAAGTACAAATCTATAAAAAAGTATTCTATCGATTTTTTTGTGACATTAGGCATTGATGTGTATGAAAACACACATCATTTTTTGATTCTAAACATTTGTTTTATTAATTTTGTATTGTCTAAATTATATTTTTAGTGTCTTTTTGTATTGAAATGTTGGTACTGCTGTGTTTTCATGCTTTATGGCAGATTGGCTTGGAATTTGGAGCAAAAATGAAGAAGGATGAAGAAAATGACAAACCATGAACTCAAAAAAGCCGCATTTCACGTTTCATCGTCATTGCACGTGTTTCGAGAGTTTTTACGGTGATATTTCACCATGTTTAGCTAGATTAGTGTGTTTAGATATCATGTGTAAGTTTTTAGAATTTTTGGACGTCATTTAGTAT
>JAOVYX010004155.1:0-10449 GCA_035668315.1 Drosera spatulata
CAATTTTCTTTCCTGGTTTCTGGGTGGGAATCTCCAAGATTATCTGTATGCTGTCTTGTTATTGGCCATGTTGCTACTATTGGGCGTAGCCGTATGGTGACCTTTTTATCATAGACTGATAGAAGTATCACTTATAAAGACTAATCTATTTCTCATCCCCTCTACTAAAACATCCTGTTTTGTGCATGACCTTTTAAAAAATAAAATGAAAGGCGGATAGTTCTTCAACCTTGATCTTTTTATAGACTGCAGAGGTATATATCCTTATTCATGCAGATCAACAACTTAGTTCAGTATACCTTAACAACATAGAAATATACAAGATTGATTAATACCAGTGCAGAATAGGGATTACCAACATCTATTTGCTTCAAGGAACAAGAGACCAAACGATGAAGGAGGAGAAATAGAAGCCGACAGCATAAAGCTGATATGACTATTAAGGTCTACTGGATTTCCTTGGCCTTCTGCAGAGTAGTACTAGTATAGTGTCTGACTGTCCGCTAATCATTCCTGTGTTCCTGAAGCGCCTCAGCTACCTGTCTCATGGTTGGCCTTGCATCCTTGTCTTCTTCGACACACTGCAAGGCAGCTAAAGCCAGTGTTTTGAACTCATCTTTGTTGTATCTGCCCTCCAATGTTGGATCAGTGATTTCTTCAATCCATGCATCCGGAGTTGGTCCTTCCATTTTCTTTTCCAAGACCCATGTGACTAATGTATCACGTTGCACCTCCGGACGATTTACAGTTAAAGGGCTTCTGCCCGTCATTACCTCTAGCATAACCACTCCATAGCTATATACATCAACCTTGGAGGTGATGGGAGCATTGGTAACCCACTCTGGAGCCATATAGCCTCTGGTTCCTCTTATCCTTGATAGTCTGCAATTGCTTTTATCATCTCTATCTAAAAGTTTAGACAGACCAAAATCTGCCACTTTGGGCTGAAAATCAGTATCTAGAAGTATATTATGAGGCTTCACATCGCAATGTAGGATCCACTCCAGACATTCCTCGTGCAAGTAAGCTAGAGCTTTTGCGGTACCCAGTGCAACTTGATATCGTTGATCCCAATTTAAAGATTTTGATCGCAAATTTTCAGCCAATGATCCTCTTACCATGAAGTCCAATACAAGTAGCCTTTTCTTTCCTTCCACACAGTACCCCCACATCTTTATCAGGTTCATGTGGTTAAGCCTTCCAATGATGCTCATCTCTGCTAGAAATTCTGCTTCTCCTTTCTTTGCATCTGAAAGTCGTTTGATTGCAACAATCTTATCCTTACCCAAGGTGCCTTTGTATACTGTACCCGATCCTCCTGCTCCAATTACTTCTTTGAAGTTGGATGTTGCTTTCTTTAACTCTGCAAAGGAGAACTTGTTGAACACTGTTCCCGCTAGAACATAGCCTCTGGGAACTGCAGCTGCATCGTCAGGCACCTTAAGTAAGAAAAACCGCACCAGAAGAATGCAGGTGAATTCCATAATTCCAAGTGCACCAGCAATCCAGAGCAAGAAGTTTAGCCATCCTTCATTCTGGTTGTGGCTGTAGTTCCTATTTATCTGCATGCTCGCATCTTGTTTGCATAGGAGTTTTGACTGCTGAATTGTAGGCTTGGTTTGATGGGGTAATTTCAAGTAGAGAGTACCAGTAAATCCCGGTGATCGATATCCATCTAGCAGCACTGTCTTTGGATAGCATTTATAAACACCATCAAACATAAACAAAAAGGCCATGCAATTCTTCATGTTTAGGCATTGCCGCCGGCATTGCTCATAGGTATAGTTCGTGTAGTTGGTGTGGAATTGATAGCCATGGAATTGGACATGGGGCAATTCGACAAAACGACTCTCATTACTTGTTTTCTCCAGGTCAAAATCTGGTTCACAACCAGATGACCAGTCTGTAGTATCTTTGCTCCTAAAACCTGGCAAGCAAGTGCACTTCCTACCAGATATAGGATCATATGAGCACAAGCTGTTAGGCCCACATATGCCATGAATAATGCATGGTTCGCTGAAAGCTTGCCATGTGACAACCCAATCCCTGTCTTTCTGTAAACTATACATTCTTAGGTTACCATCAAAATCAAGCGTCAGTCTTCTTTGATGCCTCAGTCCAGCATCTGCCGCTTGAACGTAATAATCATCGGTGGAGCCGAAATTTCCAAAAGAGTCATACCCGGCAACTCTGCTATCGTTGTAGGTTGTTCTACCAGCATCCCAGCTATGTAGGTCCGGGTCTGGCCAGTACGTGCTAGAGACCTCTGGACCTTGAAAGACTAGGTGCAGCATGTTATCGTTGCTGAAATAAAGCTTGTAGTAACCTGAGGAATGATTAGCTTGGCTTCTTGAGGACACAAGGCTGACATATCGTGTTAGGAATTGGTTAGGTAGAAGCGTATCTGTAGGGATGTCAAAGCTTTGCCAAACTATCTTTTTTCTAGAATCAATAAGAACAAGATTGCCACTGTCAAGGAGCTGCAATTGTACATCCATGGATGAGTTTGCCTGATTATTGGACGACCAGATGGTGGTTTCGCCATAATCAATGAGATTTAGATTGCTGTTTATCGTAAGTATGAGTGATGATCGTCGACCATTGACTGGATTGTCACGGTTGGCTATCCATATCAATGTACGGTCGGTTGATCTTGCGAACCAAATGCCGAAACAAAAGGCATTTTCACCAACTGGGTAAAATCCCGCAGAGAATACACCATTGTCTGAAATGAGGGTGTCATTTGTTTTCTCTACGGAGAGTGATGATCCCTTAAATAGAGTATTTTGAGTTGTGTAAACGTACTGAAACACTTGAGCGAGGGCCAAAATCAAAGAAAGGATGGCAATAGAGATTTCCATTGGAGTGGTTTGGAAATTATTTGTTAGATACAACAATTAAGTGGGCAGGCTTTCTGTCGAGAGCCAAAGAAGCATGTCTACAGTAGCAAAAATTAGACAGCAGAGCGAAAAAAAAAGTAAATATCATCGTCTTTTTGGGTGGGTAAGAATTAAATTGGAAGCTATATTGATTAGTGTTACCAAGCATTAGCAAAAGAATCTAACTGCTAAGCACACTAATTGACTTGGAGAATACTTGGATAGGTGATAGCTCTTGGGTTGTTGACTAGGTTAGCTTTGTGCTTTGTCTTAGATTGATAGTCATGTTTCAAAACTGGAAGTCAGTTATGTCTCAAAATATGTCTGTTTGCTCTTGGCTGAAAGTGTACCTGTTTAAAATCAAGTTTTCCTATAAAAAGAACTTGTTTCATCCTCGTAAAAAAAATAAAAAATAAAAAAAAAGTAAGATCTTGCATCCTATAAGATTCTGTGCTAGAATATAATCAAGTGTATCTAATTCTTTAAAGCCAGCGCCGTGATGGACCATATCAAAGTCTCAGGTAAACGGTTTTCCTTTTCCCGAGATCAAATTTCTATGCATTCAATCCGTCAGAACCTAAGAGTCCAATTTAAAAACCTTGCAGCTGTTACGCTGTCATTTTGGTAGTCTACTTGTACCGAAGCGTGTCCATATGCTACTCTACTGAACTTGTATTTATGACTAGATTTAAGAAGAAGAAAAAATCTTGCATAGGTCGATGCTAATTTTTTTGCCTATGTGAAACAGGGATTGGCCCAACTCTTGCTGACTCATTCAATCTGTGGGTATAACCTTCACGCTGTGTCTTACTGTTTACTTGATACCCCACGAAGTAGCCATGAGACTTGTATGAGTGTTCTTCCGTATTCTAACCTCTCCCTTGTCCTACTCCTAAGCTGTAGTTTCATCCACATCCACTGGAATGAAAATGTTAGATTTTAGTTAGCCAGGCCTTTGCAAGGAACCAAGAAGAGAGAGCGAGAGCGATTAGACCACGGTTTCATTCCAGATTGAGAAAAGTTAACTTCAAAGGCACGTTATTTGATTCTATCATGTTCTAGGAGAGTTACATAATTTCATTAATACTTCAGTTTCCGCGTGACTTGCTTGGCTTGTACATCTGGAAGTTAATTTTTCTCTCTCTTTTTTTAATATGTGTTAGTGAGTGCACTCATCTGGAGATATTGCTGTGACAAATGCACTATATTCTTGTAGATAGTTATACCTTCAAATCCTCTTGATGACCATCTCCAGGACTTGATCTTTTTTTCTTTCTTTTTTTCCTTTTTTTTTTTACTGTGTTCTTATAAGCCTCTTGGAGATTCACTACTCGTTATCTAGCTAAGAATACACTCATGTGTGGGGACTCCTTTGGCATTGAAGTTTATGTATATTATGAATCCAAAATCTCTATACTTTTGATCTTTGACATGCCAAGTCTATGTATGTGCATCAGTTATTGTATTCTGACTACCAGTTGTGACAGGAATATTATTTCAGGACCGCTGGCAATGCTGGTGGATTAATATCTTGGGAAGCCGAGTGGGCAAAGAGCCCAAGCTTAAGGTGGTGCTTGGTGTTACGAGCTTCAAGTTATTCATTTCTCTACAGTGAATTGGCTGCTTTGATTTCCTTGCACTGATCTAAAGGTAAATTACTCATGATCTATAGGGATGCTCTATTCACCTTGACCTATCCTCATGTTTTAAATATTGGTCTCGGCATTTATATTGGATAAAAAAATTCATTATGGTTACATGGTTAAAGCATAGGCATAGTTACAACCGAGTCCGACTCATCCCTAGCAGTTGAAGAAATGTTGGAAGAAGTGCCTATATCAGTAGTAGTCCCCAGCTTAATTCCCTGTCTTTGGATTTCTCCCTCCAGTGTTCGAATTCGGGTTTCGTATTCTTCTCTCTAGATATGGGACTATATGTATAGAATTACGGGCATAGAACACCCTACCTTACTTGAAGTTTGGCAATTATTTTCTTCATGACGTCTATCACTTCCTACATGAGAAGTAAGCCATTCTTTCTAATTTTCTTTTCGTGTTTGATGTGGTATTTGAGGAGAAGAGAGTGTAGGACAACTATGGGATCATCTCGGGAGGACCAACAGAATGATTCATCAACATTCTCTCTCGTATCAGTATTAAACCTTAGGAGTTGGTAAAGCGTGAAGACATAACATTCTTACATTTGTGAAAGAGTAAATACGTAACCTTCTTACATCACAACTTCACAAGAACAGCCACTATAAAGTGACTGTTCTGTTCGGAAAGCTGTAAAGAAAAGCAAATAACAGAGAAAAGCAGAACATGTCAAGCACCCTTGGTTTCAGCAGTTGCAGAAAATTGCATATTAATATGCAAACCAGTCTCGTGTTCTTGAAGCATTTCTACCACTTTTCTCATTGTTGGTCTCATGTCTTTGTCTTTCTCAACGCATTGCAACGCACATACAGCTACTGTTTTCATTTCATCTCTGTCATGGTTTTCCTCCAGTCTCTGATCTGCAATTTCTTTGATCCATAATTCAATGGCTGCTGCCCCGTTCTTCTTTTCTCTGACCCATGTAACTAGTGTTTTGTGTTGCGTCTCCGATCCAGAGTCCATATCTATAGGGCTCTTGCCTGTTATAATCTCTAGCATGACCACGCCATAACTGTAAACATCTACTTTGGAGGTCATGGTTCCTCTAATCTGCCATGTAGCCTCTGGTTCCTCTAATCCCTGAGAGGCTGTTTCTATTTGCATAATCTCGTTTAAGCAGCTTAGAAAGGCCAAAATCTGCCACCTTGGCTTGATAATCAGAATCCAACAGTATGTTTTGGGGCTTCACGTCACAATGCAAAATCCACTCCAGACACTCCTCATGCAGATAAGCTAGCCCTCTTGCAGCTCCCAGGGCAATGGCATATCTCTGATCCCAAGTTAACAATTTCGAGTACAAATTATCAGCCAATGATCCTCTCTCCATGAAATCCAATACCAGAAGCCTCCTTGTCCCCTCCAAGCAATACCCCCACATCTTTATCAGGATCATGTGGTTAAGCCTCCCGATGATGTTCAACTCTGCTGGAAACTTGACCTGTCCATGGGAATCATTAATTAGCCGTTTGATTGCGACAACTTTTCCATTTCTCAGGATACCTTTGTATACACTTCCTGATCCTCCTTTTCCAATTTCTTCTTTGAAATTAGATGTTGCTTGCTTTAGCTCTGCATAGGAGAACTTATCAAAGCCTGCCAAAATATCACCTCTGAAAGCTTCTGTTACATCTTCCTGTGTCCTAACCAAGAAGACCCATGCCATTAAAATGCAGTTGAACTCCACAACTCCAAGTGCACCTGCAAACCAAAGCAAGGAGTTAAGCAGCCCTCCATTCTGCCTTCGTTGGTTGTCCCTATTCAATGGCTTAACCCAAGCTGGCATAGAAGTTTGGATTGTTCAGTTGTAGCATTCGTGCCTTAGGGTAATTTCACATATAGAGTGCCATGAAATACCGGTGAGGTATGCACATTGAGCAACGATGATTTAATGTAGCATTGAAAAGTAGTAACATTTTTATCTTTCATCAAGAAAGCTTTGCAGTTTTGCGTGCTTAGACACCCTTGCCGGCAGTCCTTAGTGGTGGCTTTTGGCCAGTAGTCATATTCATAGCCATAGGACTCCGTGTGAGGTAGCTTGATGAAATGGGAATCATTAGCAGTGGCTTCAGTATCATATTCTGGTTCACAACCTTTGGACCAATCAGAAGAGTCTTTTATCCTATAACCCGGCACACATATGCATTTTCTGCCAGAATCAGGATCGTAGGAACAAATATTATTAGCTCCACATGCTCCATGAATATTGCATGGGTCATTGAAAGCCTGCCATGTAACCTCCCATCCCCCAGTTTCTTGTAGACTATACATCCTGAGATTACCGTCATAGTCAAGCGTCAATCTCCTATGAGGCCCAATCCCAGCATCGGCTGCTTTGAAGTTTAAGTTATCAGAAGAGTTGAAATAGCCATGAGAGTCATAGGATGCGACTCTGCTGCCATTGTAGACGGTTCTGCCATTGTCCCAGCTAACAAAGCTTGGATCTGGCCAGTATGCGCTAGACACCTCTGGACCATCATATAGTAGATGTACCATGTTGTCATTATCGAAATAAAGCTGGTAAAAGCCAGAGGAATGGTTAGTCTCACTCCTGGAGGAAACGAGGCTGACATCTCCAGTAAGGAGCTGGTTAGGAAGGAGTGTGTTGGTGGGGAAGTCGAAGCTTTGCCAAAGTATGGTTTTCAAAGAAGTGACCAAAACAAGATTGCCACTGTCTAGAAGCTTCAAATGCAAATGAACTGAGGAGTTTGCTCTTGTGTTTGATGGCCAAATTGTGGTATAGCCCGCATCGGTGATATTCAGATTGCCATTATCCATGAGCATGAGCTCTGAACGTCTTCCATTAACTGGATACTCACGGTTGGCCATCCATATGGGGTTCCTGCTGACATCTTCTGTGAACCAAATTGAAAGGCAAAATGCATTCATGCCGGTTTGGTAAAATCCGGCACAGAAAACACCATTGTCAGATATGAGGATGTCGCCTGTTTTCTCTACAGAAAGTGATGATCCTCTTTCTAATGTGTTTTTAGTGAAAACAAGCTCAAATTCTGGTGTTAGAACCAAAAGACATGCCAGTATGGCGATAGAGATCGTCATGATGAATCCACTATGTTGGTTAGTTATAATGACTTGCTAGATCAGGGGTTTTATAGAGGTGACCAAGATTGAAGGACCACGATCCTCAAATTAGAAGAATGATATCCTTGGCTTGTAGATCTCTTGCCTACAAATGACTTGGACTTGGTAAATATACCTGGCCATGTAACTTGGATTGTAGACTTGGGAGGTCTAGGTCGCTATTGTACATGTCCAAAATCAAAGAAAGTGTTTCAGAAGTTCATATTTTCCGGCTGAGAAACTCGTTGAATTGGTGAATAGAGTTTTTTTTTTTTTTTTTTTGTGATAAAAGAGTTTTCTTTAGAGTTAAACATTAGTTTGATCCTTGAACAGGTTGAGAAGAAAGTGGCTGCAACTGATTTGATCCGGGAGGATCAGGATCTTGATGATGAAGATGTCGATTTTGAGAGCAGAACCGCTGGGCTTTATGGTCATCGTCATAAAGGGATTAGTTCGTGGGATTCGAGTGTCACGACTGAGTTCGCAAACCTGAAACCTTACCACAGGTCTCAATCGTTTTGAACTTCTGTTTGTATTGGAACTTAGTCATGCAGGCTACTCATCTAAAACTAAAACTAGAACTCTATATTTTCCGCTGTAGGTCTGGTTCATACAAGTGGTTTGTCTGTTGATCGGGGACTGCCTTCTACCTCGTCGTTTACCTATGGCTACATTTGATTATAGCTTCACATTTTATTCGGTACTTCATCTTTATTCCCGTATCTTGAACGTTTCTCATCCTACAGTATAGCATCTTTTGTTCTACAGAAAATAACATCCTGGTTGGCTCCAAAACTATTGTCACAGCCTGACGGGAACTATTTTCTTACGATCCTATTTGTCAATTTGAATTGTTCAGTTCTTTTGGGTGGAGTTTCTTGGATGATTTCTTGGGCAAGTTAGATGAAGGATAAGAATATGAACCCATATCCTCGGTGGATACGATGTCTTGTAGTTATCTACACTCATAGTCAAGTATTAATGGCATAGTATGTATGCATACTAACGAGGTTATGTGAAAAGTAGGACACGTCTTTTGTTAAGCTTATTTTAGTTCATTTTTTGGAGATGAATGAAATTTTCTCTTTTGTTTTCCATGTTTATTGGTATTGTCTTGAAACCTCGCAGCCTTGTTTTCTTCATACTTGTAGTATTTTCGCAATTGTCTGTCCACTATGATAAAAATTCATCTTTATTTAAAAATTTCCTTTCATACTTCGAAGCTTGTGGTAGATAAAATAGGAATGTGGATGTTTATTACTTTTGGTGATTTCGCACCCTAGGTCATAGTTTACTATGTTTTGTCCATAACATCATACTACTGCATTTTATTTTATTTTCGACAGAAGGAAACATGCCATGCAAAAGGTAGCAAGTTACTGTTAAATTACAAAAAGAAAACATCAGAACTAAGTTACTATAGCTTTTCTTTCATAAATGTGTATCTTTCCTCACTACTATTGATAAAACCACCACCTTTTTTTTTTTTTTTTTTTTGTTCCTTTTAATGATAAGCAGGGAACTAGGACTCCCTTCATCTAATAAAAAAAAATACAACGTTGTATTATCATCGTATTATTTAATACGTATTTTGAGAAGGTTCGTTATTCATCCTAATGACAAAAAAATTATTTCATTGATTCAGAGTTGAAGTACATAACTTAAATTATCATTAATATTTCACGATAAATTTATATAAAATAATATTTGATTATTTCGTGGACGATTCGTACCATGAATGATATATATATATATATATATATATGTTAGTGTTGCGTTCATTATAAGGCATAGGTAGTATTAGACATCAAAGCCAGCATACTGCATGATCCGAAACAGATCACAACAACAATAAAATCTGACAACAAAAGCACAAGAGTTGCACCGTTAGGGCCCAACCGAGGAGCAGCAGATCGAGCCAGCCCGGACCAAAGCAGGCCCAGCTTGCGTCTCAGGCCTTGATGTGGAGTGCGTCGCGCACGAAGTGGCCCAAACGTGCATTCAACCACAGGTCAAGCCTAGACCACCCAAATCTAGTTTACAAAATTTAAACTTGTTCGGGACCTAAATTCTCTTCCTTCCTAAAGTGTTCTCTTCTTTAAAAAAAAAAAAAAAAAAAAAAAAAATAAAGAAAAAAAAAAGAAAGAAAAGAAAAGGTGGGTTTTCTTGGATTATAAAATACTATCCCCGGCTCAATTTAATTATAACGATTTGACCTGATATGAGATTTTATATGTGTTAATTTTATATGAAATTTGATGCAGAAAGAATTTTTTTTAGAGGTAGTGAAGTGTAAATGAGATAAGAGAGAGAATGAGAAAAGGAGTTAACAGATATTGAGGTAATTTGATTATATTAATATAAATTTATTATGAACGGATAAAAGTGTTGTATTTATATTGGGAAGGGAGCATTTTTTATCAAAAAAAATAAAAAACAGAGTTTGTTATTAGTAATAAATAAATTGTGTGTTGTTAAAACTTATCCACCGTCGAGAATTTTTTAAACCGTTTTTATTTTTAAAATTTTCTAACATTTAATCTGCATCATTCATTAATTTCTAACAACACATAATACTAGCATAATATTCCCTTTGTAAATAAAAAATAAAAAAAATCATTTTCTATTTATATTGTCGTTTTTCTTTCCTTATCATAGATTTAGATAAGGGATTTGTGGGATTGGATTTAATCCAAACAAGATGAGTGTATCTTGTTTATTTTTCCCTGTTAATCGTCACTTTCTTTTTTCTTCTTTTTTTTTTGACTTTTAAAATTTTAATAATTGGGTGCTTTTTGTGCATGATACAGCCATGTTGGCTGGATTAAATCCAACCC
>JAOVYX010004156.1:0-10448 GCA_035668315.1 Drosera spatulata
GAATCATTATTTTTGGTTTTGAACCATTTAAACCCCCCCCCCCCCCCCACACCCAACTTGAGAAGAATTTTCTCTCTGCAGTAAAGAGTGTGAAACTTGAGAAATGTGCACATTGCTTGGCTGAAAAACAGCATAGAGTATCTTTCAAAACTCACCCTCCTTCCAGAAAATCAAGTCTATTAGAGTTGGTAAATACAGATGTTTGTGGTCCGATTTGACCAGCGACACTTGGTGGTGCCGTTTAGTTTATCATCTTCATTGATGATCATTCAAGAAAGCTCTAGGTTTTCTTTCTTGAAGACAAAAGACCAAGTGTTAGATGTATTCAAACAGTTTCAAGCTTCAGTTGAGAGACAGACTGTAAAGAAGTTAAAATGCGTCCGTTCAGACAATGGTGGTGAGTATATTGGCCCATTCATAATAC
Organism: Drosera spatulata; assembly: GCA_035668315.1. Lineage (NCBI taxonomy): Eukaryota > Viridiplantae > Streptophyta > Magnoliopsida > Caryophyllales > Droseraceae > Drosera > Drosera spatulata. Next base: position 425 of record JAOVYX010004156.1, read on the forward strand.
TAGGCAACATGGTAACAGACATCAGAAGACACCTCCTAAAACTCCATAATTGAATGGTACAGCTGAAAGGATGAATAGAATATTGGTAGAGAGAGTGAGATGTTTGATTGTAGATGCTAAACTTCCAAAATCATTTTGGGGTGAGACATTCAATACTATGGTTCATGTTCTCAATCTTTCTTTAATAGTTGCTTTAGATGGTGATGTGCCAAATAAGGTTTGGTATGGTTAAGGATGTTTCATACGACCATGTGAAAGTATTTGGGTGTAAGACCTTCTTTCATGTTCCGAAGGATGAAAGGTCTAAGTCAGATGCCAAGACTCATGAATGCATCTTTCTTGGATATGGTTCTGATGAGTTCGACTAGGCTTTATGATCCTGTTGAAAAGAAGATCGTTAGAAGTAGAGATGTGATGTTTATGAGGGATAGACAATAGCAGATATTCAGAGACAGAGAAGACAGTATCCTGAGATTCTGATGACAATATTGAAATTAAAGTGATCCCGACTATCAATTTATAGAGACAGATTCAGGATGAGGTCTTTGATGAGGTTCCAGATTAGCTTTGGAGTGATGCTCAGCTTGAGTTTGAGGAACCATAGGGAGATCAGGCATAATACGACCAACAGGGTGCAGATGGGTTTGATGTTCAATAAGAGGATGTTGCTAATGTTCAGCAGCAAGCACCGGCAGTTCCACCAGCTACTGGTACAAGACAGTCCACCAGAGTTCATACGTCGTCCATTAGATACTCGTCTAATGAGTATGTGTTGCTAGCAGATTCAGGTGAGCTTGAATGTTTTCAAGAAGCCATTACTGATGAAAACAAAGCTAAGTAGATGTATGCAATGCAAGATGAGATGAATTCCTTGCATGAAAATCATACTTATGAGAGGCAAGAAAGCTTTGAAGAATCATTGGATTTACCGGTTGAAGCATGATGAGAATACTTCACGGCCGCGATACAAAGCTAGATTGGTCGTCAAGGATTTTAGTCAGAAGAGGGGGATTGATTATGATGAGATCTTCTCACCAGTTGTGAAAATATCTTCAATCAGAGTTGCTCTAGGTTTAGCAGCCAGACTTGATCTCGAGGTTGAGCAGATTGATGTTAAGACAACTTTTCTTCATGGCAATTTGGAGAAAGAGATATGCATGGAGCAACCAGAGGACATCAAGGTCAAAGGCAAGGAGAACTTTGTTTGTAGGCTGAAAAAGAGCTTGTGCGAATTGAAACAAGTGCCGAGACAGTGGTACAGGAAGTTTGAATCTTTTATGGGGGAGCATGCCTACCAGAAGTCTTCTTCAGATCACTGTGTGTTTGTGCAGAGGTTCTCAGATGATGATTTCATCATTTTACTGCTTTATGTTGATGACATGTTGATAGTTGGTCAGAATGCTTACAAAATCCAGAGGTTGAAGCAACAATTGAGCAAGTCCTTCTCGATGAAAGATTTGAGGTCAGCTAAGTAGATTCTGGGTATGAGAATCAGTAGAGACAGAGAAGACAAAAGGCTATGTTTGTCTAAGGAAAAGTACATTGAGAAGGTACTTCAGAGGTTCAAGATGGATCAGGCTAAAGTGGTAAGCACTCCTCTTGCTATGCACTTTATGCTCAACAAGAAACGATGTCCGTCAAGTGAGAAAGAGAGGAAAGAGATGGAAAATATTCCGTATGTTTTTACTGTGGGTAGTTTGATGTATGTAATAGTTTCCTCTCTTCCAATCCCGATAGAGAGCACTGGAATGCAGAGAAGTGGGTTCTGAGAAATCTCCGGGGCACTTCTAGTTTGAAACTTTCATTTGGAAGTGATGATCCATTTCTGTTTGTTTACACAGATTCGGATATGGCAGGGGATGTTGATGACAGAAAGTCTACTTTAGGGTATTTGATTAGTTTTGCAAGGAGAGCTGTTGCTTGGCAGTCCAGACTACAGAGATGTGTTGCTTTGTCAACTACAGAGGCAGAGTTCATCCCAGTGACAGAGACATGCAAAGAGTTGCTATGGATGAAGGGTTTCACACGGGAACTTGGTCTTAGTCAGGATCAATATATTTTGCTTTGTGACAATCAGAGTGCTATACACCTTGTGAAAAATTCTACTTTTCATTCAAAGTCCAAGCATATTGATGTGAGATATCACTAGATACGAGACATACTGGAGGAAAAGAAGGTATCGCTCGAGAAGGTTTACACCGACGATAATGGTACAGACATGTTAATTAAGGCTCTTCCAAAAGAGAATTTTGAGTTCTGTCGGCATCTCTTCGGCATGGTGATTTCCACTTGATGCATTGTTATTAGGATCTCCTCTTTGGATTGGAGGGGAAAATTTGTTGAAATGGTCTTGGTCCAACCCAACGTCTTTGTCTTCTATATGTGCTTGTTCAATGCACAAGACTTGCACCAAGTCTTCTATTCCTATGTACAATGCATTAAGGTATCTTGCATTTAAGCAACAGCACAGCCGTGTGAGACACAAAAACATAGCAACAAACCAAACAGCAAAAGCAGTGAGCAAACAGGGAGAAGTGAGGAGAAAAACTGGTTTGGAGAGCTGAGAAAAACCAGCCGGGTCGAGGAACATCCGTGGTTGGATCAAGCTGATTTTTGGTCATCGTGTACACAACATCTTGTTCTTTGCATTCAATGGTTGGATTGTCTATCGAGGTTCCATACAGTTGTCAAAACTATCCCGAACAGTAGCGGTAGTTTTTGATAAACTCTTTCCTTCTTCTGTTGGTGTTCTTGCTATTGGCTCTTGATTTGTACTATGTATATGTGAATCCCGTCATTGTGGGATTAGAGACGTTATTGTCTTATTTGTGGTGATATCTAGGTTATGTGCCTAGTAGAACTTGATTTTGTACCCAAACCGTGATATTGAAGTGTTTGGGTGGACTTCGAGATCGATCCTATGGTTTTGGTTCCCTATATTTTGGGAGGTTTTCTCCGTGAAAAGTGTTGTGTTAAGTTCGTCTTTGATTTGTCGGATTACATATTGGTCTTTGATTGGTTGGAACATTTCCTCATAGGTTTAAGCAAATCAGAAAAGTTATCGTCTTTTTCCAACATTTTACCCTAATCTACTCTTTCTCGAATTCAAACAATTCAAAAATCAACACAAATTAAACTATTTAAATGAAAATAAAGTGATGAAGAGTCGAAAAGATTGAACAAATTTGAGAAGATTTAAGTTTGATTTTATTAAAATTGAACAAATTTTGGGGGAGGATCCCTACGACCGTTTCTGAAATACAAAGGGAGAAGAAAAATTGATGTTTCCAGTTTCTGCATGCAGAGGAGACGAGAAGGATGGACAAAACCGTGGCGTTTTAGTCCACTTGACAAACGCTTCGTCAGTGACGCTCTATTCTTTGTTTCGTTTGGTAAATTTCAGTTTTCAAATAGCATTAGTGTCTAGCCACTTGCATGTGGGGTGGGGGTTCCCCCAACCGATAACCTAATTTTATGGACCTATTTTTGCAGGATGATGTGTGCTGTCGTAGACACGTTAAATTAGAATTTATATGCACCTACCTTCACTCTAAAAATATAAAATTAACGCAGTAGTGAAAGTAAGGGTCGAACCCATAAGGACGGTCGCAATATTATTTCTTTCTTTAGTCACGATAAAGAAGTATTACAGATATGAAAATTAAGGTTTGGTGGAGGGGTTGTTTGTTGTAAGAAACTATTAGAACTAAACTAACTAGTTCGAATAAAAACTAAGATAGAGTTGAGGTATACAGAGGAGTTTTCTTAAGTTGGGAGAAATATAGGGACGATGGTTGAATCATTACGAGTCACCTAGATCAATCATGGATGTTCCTGAATTTTATATGAGATGATTAACACTGAATGTCTGTAATGAATTTTGGCTTAACTCACTACGTTCCTTAACTTCTAACTTCCAATTAACTCGGATAATTAAACTAACTCAAGAGATCTAATTCATTTCAATTAGCTCAAACATGATTTAAACACAAGAGTTGAATCATAACTTGGAATTAACATTCATAACAATCATAGCAATTAGCTTAAACTAATCATGTTACATGCATATGAAACCATTGATTGTATATGACAATTTGCTTAAATCATATTATATCAATTAGTTACTAACAAAACCACTTAGCGCAATTATAGCTTTAACATGTGTATATTAGGTGATCAATCTAATAAGCACATATTATATAATGATTCTAGTAGGTTTCATGCATCAATCTTTCATTAAACACCTCTGGTTTGTTTTAAACACTCAACATCTCATGATCTAATGACTTCAAAACTCATCAACGAATCCCTAATATCGATCTACTCATACATATTCATGGAATAAAACATGGAATTGAAGATAACAACGTAAACAATCATTCTGGTCAGTTTGACAACTAAAGAATAAGAGTTATACAGTGCGTGTAGCGTTGCAAATCAAATCCAATGAGTTCCAATGCGTTGCGGACCAAGACTTCGTCAATTCCTTCTCCAAAACCCGTCTTTCCTTCGTGTTTCGTCCTCTCGATCCTCTCTGCCTCCCCTGAGCGTCTCCCCTTCTGTTTCTTGGTTGGAATAACCCTAGGAAGAGTATTTATAGGCGAGGGCTTGCAACCAAATCGATCCGACAGCTGAAACTCATCATTTTTCATCTAGGGTATCGTCGCGGCCGCGAACATGCCTGTCGCGCCCGCGATAAATTAAAATCTAGAATTTACTGAAAAACCACCGTCGTGCCCGTGACAGATAGACGTCGCGCCCGTGACAGATGGACGTCGCGCCCGCGACACACTGTATGCCCGCGGCAAATGGTCGTGCCCGCGATAGATGTGCAGTAAACTTTAAAACCAAAACTAAAAATACTCAACGACATCCAAAAATTCTAAAAACTTATACATGACATCTAGACGTACTAATCTAGCTAAACGTGGTGAAATCTCGCCGTAAAACCTCTCGAAGCACGTGAAACGACGATGAAATGTGAAATGCGGCTTTTTGAGTTCATGGTTTGTCATTTTCTTCATCCTTCTTCATTTTTGCTCCAAACTTCACGCCAATTTGCCATAAAATATGAAAGCATAGCAGTACCAACATTCCAAGACAAAAAGACGCTAAAAACGTAAATTAGACAATACAAAAGAAATAAGACAAACATTTAGAATAAAGAAATGATGTGTGTTTTCATACACATCATTGTCAATTACCAATTTTATGTATTATGATTAATCACCTTAGTACATTGAAGACATATGAATGCAATCAATCCATTCTCTTTTGGTTGATGTTGTAGCAAATTCATTGGTTCTTGTCATTCTTGTTTGGTTAACCTATGATCACATGAACATAGGCATGATTTAACGGTAATTTATGTTAGGTTAATATCATGAGGTGTTACGAAATATTCATAATGAACATATTTAGTCTATGTTATATTCTTGTTTTGACATGGAGTATTTATGCTAGTTTGGTTATAGCATGGTTTATGGTAACCAATAATTAAGTTCCGACAACTCTTATTTGTAGTAATTAATTATAATACCTATCGTAAATGAAAATGAAATGAAGATATTAGTCGATGATTAGAATCCATGATGAGTGAAAATCGCGAATGTCATACACTTTATCAACTTTGATAAAACTCTCTTGTTTGAACTAAAACCAAAGTTCTTTAGTTAAATTAGCTTTTGTAATTTTGCTCTTTGTAATTACAAACACCCCCCCTACCCCAATAATTCTATAGAAAATTGTTAGATCTTAAATTTAATTTATAAAATCAAAAAAAGTCATTCTCTGTAGGATCGATTCGTACTCATTACTACTATATTAATATTACAATTCTAATCTATTGAGTAAAATAATGCGATTATTTCAATTTATAGTACCTCGCGACGGGTTCTATCATTAGGTCTAACTACATGATGAACGATCTATCAGGTTAACCAGAAACAACCAATGAATCTACAAAACTAAGATCGAATGAGTATCTTGATGATCTATCGATGTATCAACATTCACAGTTGCGAAGTCGAACAAACAAATAGATCAACGATAATAGATTAGATAGGAGAGAGAGAGAAGAAAGTCAAGAGCACATAATTTATAGTGGTTCATACTCAAATCAGTGTTAACAAACTGATTTGAACTTAATCCATTCTTCCTCTTGTTAGCAATGTGCTACATAAGAAGGGAATCCACTAGATCAGTTCGAATCACAATACAACAGAAATAGTTTTCAGGCTCACTCTTCAACCTTTACTCACACAATGAGATGTCGACCAATCTGATCACAAACGATCCCCTCAGGATCCTCCAAACACAATCAATCATAATCGATTGCAAACACAAACTCACAGAGTATGAACACTTACAGTAATCACTGTCTTCGACATGTGGTTCTTGATGAACAGATTCTTGAAAGAATACTTTGAGCTTTCTTGGGGAAAGAGAGAGAGAACTTGAGAGCGCTTTGATTCTTGCTTGAGTATTGGAAATGAATTGCGAAAAGATGCCTCTCTCTCAATGGACCTATGCTTATATAGGCAAGGTTGGTGGGTTGCTATCTAGTCAATCCCCAATTTACTTGCTAGATTAATTCCAGAAAGTTTAGACCCGATGTCAACAAAATCTTCTTTTAGCAGATACAGCTCTTAGCAGATAACCTCGAAAGACTAGCTATATCATATACTTGGTTGATCTGACGCTGATTTCAATCTGATAACTGATCTGATTAGAAGCTCTGGCCTTTCATTATCTTCTTAACGAATCTGATAACTGATTTGACCATAAGCAATATTGACACCCACATATTCACCGTTAAGACGATATAACCAACAGAACCTAGAAGACTTATCTGACCCAAACCAACTTTCTGTCAAGAGCTTCCACTATTCTAATTTATACCATCTAACAGTGCACCTGTAGACTATCAAAACACTTCATACAAAAAGTAGTACTCCTTTGATTAATCAAATCCAGTAATACACTTTCAATCTCCCCCCATTCGATGAATTCAAAAAAATAACTCCGGCATTTTATAACACAATAATCAGATATGAAACGAGATTAGTTTAAGTTATACTTTCAAAGACAAACATTGATAGAAAATCCTCAATACATTATCATTTTAGAACAAAAGAGAGAAAAACATATCACACCAGATTATCAGGGAAACAAGAATCAGAGCAATCAGAAAAGGTAAACTACTTAGATAACAAAGGAGACTAAAAACTAAGCCTCTAAAATCTAAGTCTAACTACCCAAACCCTCCTTTTTTTGTTTGGTATTCATCCAATGGGCTCTAGAGTTGAAGGGTTTGATTTGGCTATAGTTTGAAGTGTCCAAGCAGATTTTTGATGCCATCTTCAGAGTTTGATGCCACAAGATTCAGATGTTCAATATCATCCTTCAGAGCTGTTATTGTTGTCCTGGTGTCAGTCAGATTCCTTTTAAAGGTCTTCACCTTTGCTAGGGACTCCCTAACAACCAGCTAAAAATCATCGACCTTCTCTTCAGATCAATCTTACAGTATGTCACAGTATTTTTGAACTTCGTATCCCTGAGTTTGATGTCATGATGTTCATCACCCAGATCACAGATAAATCTGTGGAAGAAGTCTTCTACCATCTTCAACTTGGGCTTGACCATCAGATTTAGCTTTGCTAATTCCTCTCTGATATTGTTGTCGATATAGAAGATTCGTTCTATCATGGTCTCAACTTGTTTATCCATTTTCTGAACAGCTGTAAACATAATATCATTGACCTTTACAATAGTAGAGACCTTGACAATATCTGTTCCACTGATCTCCTGAGGGTATCAGAGAACTCAACTGCAATGGTCATCTGACCATCAGAGGTTAAGGCCACATGTACTTCAGAGTCTGTGCCGTGCCCTTTCTGCTTCTGTTGTCGTTGTTGTTGCTATTGTTGTTGTTGTTGGTGGTAGTGGTGGTGGCGGTGGTTGTGGAGGCAGTGTTGGTGGTGTTGTTGTGTCGGTTGACATGCTGTCGTCCTTGTTCCATGAGTCGACGGTGGTGCTAAAGGTGCTCGTTGTCTGCTCTGAGTTAAGTTGTTCTGTTATGTCATCCTCTATTGGATCCGTAAAGTAACCCTCATACTCCTCGAACTCTTCTTCCTCATTCCGAATTCGAGGGTCTGATGATGGCTGTTCTGATTCATTCACAAATTCAATAGGATATTTGTTAGCTCATTGGGATGCCATGATATCCTTTGTTGCTTTGCTTAGCTCTTCCATCTTGTTATCTGCCTCAGCGCAGATGAGTTTCCACGCCTCCTCAGAATAGTTTGTGGTGCGCAGAACCTTTCCCTTCTTTTTTAATGCCCTAGAAACTACCACTGAGTCATCACTCTTTCCTACTACAGCCACCAGTCTGAATCCCTACCTCACACAAGGTCATAATAAGGAGGGGGCATCAAATATTCCACTTGCCATGCAAGCTAGGAACTATTTGTCTGTTAGACCCCTTGGGTCTTTTTCTTGTACGGTTGCCTGTGCCGATGGTTGTCTGGTGGTGTTGGAGGTAGTCTGAGCTGGTCTGGTATCTGTGAAGGTGCCTATCTTCTAGTACTAGGTGTTTGTCTCCCAGTAGAAGTTGTCTGTTTCCTAGTAGTCTGAGGACGTGAATTTTGACTGATAAGAGTAACCTCATCCATATCTTCAGACTCCTCTTCCACGTTTTGATCTGGTTCCATGCCCTCAGATTGAGTTGTATATATCACCTGGGTGTCTGATATCTTCCCCTTCTGGCCTGCACCAATAGATGTCGCTCTAGATGATTCCCCAGTCTCAGGCTTCTTGAAGGATATGAACTTATCTGTGTGAAAGGTGTACCCTTTACTCCAGCAATAGCATCATTCTCATCAAGAACATGGTGGTGATTCTCACAAAGCATCTCTTGTACTTGGGAGCTTTCCCAATCACTTCGATATGCTGTTGTAGAGTTTTATCAGGATTCTTGCCTTGTTATTCTGAGTCTTCGTGATGATGGAACACATCCTTTTCAGATGGAAGGTCGAGATCTAGTCGAAAGATGTTCCTTGGCTCATGAAGCACTTCTTTAGAATTATACCCAGGGTCCCGTACTGCTCAGGCAGATTCTTCACGAAGATCTTCCTAAACGATATAGGGACATCCCCCATCATCATCCTCTACCCTTGGTACATCACCTTGTTAGAGATCTCTGTGACTTCAGTTTCACACAACCCAGAAGTCACACGCAGGTTGTTGGTGTCCATCTTGTGAACCTGACCCCTAACAGTGGTCGTAAACTCAGAAGTGACCCTATCCAATAGAACAATATTGTTGATGATGTCCTTGACGTGATTCAGAAAGAGGTCACATGTGCAACTCTGTACATGCTCGAATCCAGCGAATAGGAGCAGATCAAGGACCCCACTATATTGTGGGTACGTCGTTCTCAGAGCCAGGAAATTGACGGTGAGGCCGACATAGAATTGGATTGGATAAGCATCTCACGAAGCCTCTAGGTCCCCTTTATATAGTAAATTCCCAATCCACTTGACATGTATGCACACAGAATATCTGGGGTCTCAATATTCATCAGTTATGATTAGATACTTTGCCCCTTTTCCACAGAAAGTAGTCTTAATGACAAATGCATGTGATAGTGGTGTGCAGCAAAAGTGCTATGTTTATAATTGCAGCAGGGATATCAATCAATGCAAAGGAGAATAAACCTTTCATTCCACCAATCAATGAAAAGGTAAACTACTTAGATAACAAAGGAGACTAAAAACTAAGCCTCTAAAATCTAAGTCTTCGCTTTCATTTATTTCCCAAGAGGGTACATATAGTACGTTGGTGTGTATTCCAATTCATTTCAATCCCAAATACCCCACCACATATCAAACGTGATCATGTGTGCACGTTTAAGTTTATATTCCTATGCGTATAGATTATACATCTCAAATACGCATTTAGGTTTAAGGTTCGATGCACGAAAACCATAATTTCCTGGTCAGAAGGCTGTCTCGGGGGGGGCGGG
>JAOVYX010004157.1:0-10448 GCA_035668315.1 Drosera spatulata
CTTTCTCTTATTCCACTTAATGAGAATTACCATTTTTCCTTTTACTGTTACTATAAAAATATCTTGGATCATATTCTAAGGAATAGCTTACGGGAATTTGTAAGAATTTCTTTCTTGATTGCATTAGAAGGCAAGAAAGAGCAAGAGGAGAGAAAAAAGGATCGTGAGTAAGAAATTCAATTATGATACGTATCGATTTTATATTAAACACAAGAATTGGACCATGGGGCGTAAGATAGGCATAGGCCCTTTGATTAGTAGCTTATTGAAAGGCTTTCATCTCACAGGAAGAACGAGGAATGCTCAGGGGAGAGTATTCTGAAGCGTAGCTTAAGAAAGTCGATCTTAGTTGTTGACTGAACTCACGAAATCGAATCAAAAGGATTTGAGACATAGTTAAGATCGATATGATTTGACGAATCGAAACCATACAATGAAAAGGAAATGGATATGAGAGATTCTTTTAGTTTCAGAGAATGTCTAGAGTTCTTTGATTTTATCCTAAGTAATAGAAAAATCTTTTCTTTTCTTTTTTTTCTTCTAGCTATAATCTGAACGAGTCACACATATACCCTATCACATCTTCCTCGTCATTGCGAGCATCTTCATTTCGACGTCCTCAAAAGGTACTCATAATTGATCTTGTTTTGTAGAGAAAATTGAATTGATCATTTTTCACTATTGAGTCGAAATAATCTGGATAACGATTCAAAAGTTATGACTAATAGAAGATGCATATTAACTTTTGTATTTTAGGAATATTTAAAAAAGGAAAAAAAATAAAATAAAAAGACCTAAGACGCCACTAGCAATGACTCTTTACAATAAAAGAAAAACAAATGAATGAGTAAAGTGGTACGACCCGTAGCGCTTTAGGTCACGTGTACATCGCTACGGGCGGTGGCGTTTTCTTCATAGTTTCTAAATAACATTATTTTGTTTTCAAACAGCAATTTTGATTTTTGAGTGGTACAACGTGGGACGGTGGTTAAGTGGTTTTAGGAGCAGCCATGGTGATGATGGAGGATTAAATGGAACGACGATTCCATGGCTCCCGAAGCATTCAGGACGACTTCGGATGATTAAGTGCGGCGGCGATTCGAGGGGTTGCGCTGTCTTTTCCTTTGGGAGTTAACAGTGTTAGCATGAAAAACATTATAAGGGAATTAAGTGGCTATTACTAAAATACGAGATGTCAATATGCCAAACGCGAATAGTTCAGAGTGGATAAATGTAATTTTTCCATGTTTCTAGAAAAATTTACCCAAAAATATAAAAAAATCCAAAATCATACATGCAAAAAAAATTCTAAAATATTCTAGTTTCTAAAGCAGAGTGCCAAATTTGTGAAATAAAGCATCTAAGCAATTCTTATAGTTTTCATGAAATAGAGCGTCAGACCAATTTTACACTTTTGAGTTATATGTTTTTGGAATTATTCTTTTGCATGTATTTTTTTTGTGTGTAAACCATATATAACTTTCTTTTTTCTTTCTTAATTACTAAGTAGTGGTAGTGATCTTATTTTTTTACCAATTAGTATGTTTTTTAAAATTGAATCACATCCATACTGATAATACCCTTTAACCTCTCTATATATATTTAAATCCCCAAACCTCACTTCAAATCCCGAAAAATTGTACATCGCTCATCTTCTAAACCGTTGCCCCAATCTCCTTATCGCTCTTGTCCAGATCTTTTCCCTCAACCCAACCTAGAACACAGTCCTACATTTGATCGATAATAATTAGCTCAAAGATCTTCTCCGTTTCATTGTGTATAGATAGCAAAACGTGACGACATTGACATCGAGTGACGATGCGATCATAGAGCAGTTATACTCCGACAACGACGGCAATAGAATGGTCTCAGATGACATTGGAGGGCATGGCGGTGGACGATTCAAGCATGGAGAGCCACAAGATGGCGAACGGGGATGAGATGGAGTGAGTGGCTAATGACGAGGTCGTGAAACCTTAATTGAGTGAGCAGGGTGGATGAAGGGGGAGTTGGACAAGTGCAAAGATTGATAATATGCGCATTATTTTTGGTACAGTGCCAAATGGGAATATGAGCATTGTTTTGTGGGCACTGTGGTGGAAGATTCAAGCATGGTGAGCCACAAGATGGCGAAGGGGGAGGAGATGCAGTGAGCGACTGACGCCGTGGTCGTGGAACCCTAATTGAGTGAGCAGGGGGGTGAAGGGGGAGTTGGACACGTGCGGAATATGGGCACTGTTTCAAACTATGTATTTTTTCTTTATCCAAATCCAAACAAATTTAACATACAGACATAATCGTTACGGGTCAAAATATTTTGATTAATATAGAACAGAGAAAATATAAAGAGATTTAAATTGTATTAACGATATCCATTATTCAACATCATGTTCTTTTTTCGTTAATATAACTCCAATAAATAATACTATAACACGATGTTAAGTTTTGTTTGTGAGTTTTAATATGAGAAAAGGGGAGATGAAATGAGATGAAGCAAAAGGGAAAAGAAAGGTGAAATATGGTACATTATGTTTGTTTGTGAATCGAGAAAGTAAAGTTGGATTGTTTTAATTTTTCTTGTTTACGAGTTTAAATCTAAGTAAATCGATAATTTTTTTTTTAATAATGTAGATAATTTAATAAGTTTTGAGGTGTGAGTTATTTGGTCTTTTTCCTCACTTTACTTCACTTTTTCTCCTAAACTCCTCAATTTGGAAGGTTAAATGGAGGGAATAAAATCAACCAAACTTTATTTCTTAATGCCTCACCTGCCTCCGCCAGAAAAACTCACAAACATACTTTTTTTTTTTTTTAAAGTAAATCTATCACAATCCCTTCTTTCCCTGCATTTTACAACTTACATAACCTTAATATTTTATTCGTGAGTTTAAAGAAAAAAAGGAGTGATGAAATACGAAAGAATAAAAAATTGATATTTTCTTCCTTTACATTTGTGAGCTCAAGAAAAAAAAAATCAATGATTCCTTTGTTTGTTTGGAATTTTTTTATCAAAATGCTACGATCCCAATAAATATTTGCATAAATAAGTTTGTGTGAGATATACTCCTTTTGTTTCAATTTAATTGCAACGTTTGATCACATAAGTCATAAAGAAGACGACGTTATGAATGATTCGCAGGACAATCAAACGATATTTTTTATAAATTCATCGTGAAACATCAAACATAGTTTAAGTTATTAACTATATCCCTGACTCAAAATAAAATTCATATCATATCGTTTACTATTAAAAATAAGTGCATCAAAATACATAATAAATAATAGAATTATTGTGTAATATTATAGTTAAATTAGAAGGAAAGGAGTAATTAATATCATTCCCATCAAATCAAACTGCAAAAATGGAGGTAAGAGACTAGAGAGGCCCGAGGGAAAAATTAAGTGCGGGGTGTGGTGCGATGGATCATCCTGGTGTTTCTGTTCCTTTTTCTCGTTAATTTTTACTTTTAATGCTTACTTTATATCATTCCAATTTCAAAAAAAAAAAAAAAAAATTTGAAGAGAATGTTCGGAGAATTACAATAAAATATCTATGGGAATTTTCAATCACACTTTGATACCCAAAATATTTGATGACACATTTAGGTACCCATTACAAGTTTCATTTACATTTTGCTACCTCAAAGAGAGTAAATATCTTAAATGCCCTTCACCAACCTTGTTGACCTTAAATTCATCTCCCTCTCTTAATGATTGACCCGTCGGCTCTCCTAAACAACCACAAAAAACTCAGCTGTCAGCCACCAAAACAAAAACCATTTCGGCACCAAAACATTTCAGCGTTGCATTTGGTCAAATTTGTTGTATCCATCATTTTCATCCGAGTTTGTTCATTTGCTCGATAAGCTTCTATTGTTGAGAAATATAGATAACTGAAGGCTTCAACTAGTTTATAATGGTTGGATTTATGTTGAGCGGGTATATGAAATTCAATTTTGAGCGGGGTGTATGATTTTGTTTTGCTCGATAGCTTTGCTGGATGTCTATATATTCTTGTTTTGTTTTGTTTTTGTTTTTTTTTTTTTTTTTTTGTAAAATCAAGAAATGCGATATGTTGATCTTGAACTCTTTTTTTTTTTTATAGAGGTATGGATATGCAAAATGAGCCTGTGCAAGAAGCACTCGATGTGAAATTAGTGGCTTTGCATCTTCAAAGGCGAATGTTTCTCTTTGCGAATTTGCAGATTAATGACGCTTGCAAACGTGTATGAGCAGTTGATGAACAAGTGACAACGTAGTAATCCTACTACGGTGGTTGTTCGGTATTTTGTACCTCAGTTTCTGAGTCATGTTACTCTCACTACGGACGACGATGTCACGAACATGTTGCATGTATGCGCCTGCGTAAAGATTGGTGTGATCGAGATAAAAGCAACGAGGTGGACAACACCAACTCCGCCTCCAAGAATTTTGTCTACTGTTCCTCCAAATACGAGGTAGTTCTTCAATTGTAAATAATATGCAGTTGACATAGCACTGGTTGTTAGTTCACTATTTGTAGTAATACAGTTCACATATTGTTATAATTTGTAGTTCTCATTCCATAAAATCGTTCAATTCATAATTGGTGTATATTTAGTTCATGATAAAATATTATGGCAGTTCACAAGTTCATAACTCGCAATTCATCGTATGAAGTTCACGTTTGTTAGAAAACAGTTCGCATGTCTAAAATATTCAGTTCATATATAAGTAGTAGACAGTTCATATGCACTTCAGATTAATTGTTTTGATTTTTGCTCATATGTGTGTAGATCTGGAGTGGATGAAAGTCCCAGTATTGTGATGACACCTATCCTTGAGAATAATTCTATCGAGTTATGGCGTGATTGCATTTGAGGTATTGGTCAGGTTTTTGCAAGCCCTGACGAGTTTCGAGCTGTCATAAGAAATTACACCATTGCTATACGAAGGGATTTCCAGTTCAAGAAAAACACTTCGGAGCAGATAGCGGTGTCTTGTACCCATGAGAACTGCAAATGGCATGTTTATGCTTCAAAATCAAAGCGAGACGTGGAGTTTGCTATAAAAAAGTGCGATCTCACTCATACTTGTGAGATTGGCTTAGCAGATCAAGGACATCCAAAAGCAAAGTCTATTTGGGTGTCGAATCTGATGAAAAGGAAGTTACGTCATACATCAAGTACACGATCAGTTGAGATCATGAATGAAGTTTAAGAAAGATATGGCATTCAACTACGGTATCACCATGCTTGGCGAGGGAAGGAACATGTTTTGGTGGAGATTCATGACAGAGCACGATGCTCATTCAATCAGTTACGTACATACTATATGGATTTAAAGATCGCGAATCCTGAAAGTTTTGAGGAGTATGAGGTGGATAAAATAATTCATTCGCCTCTTCGTGGCTTTTAGGGCGTGCCTACTTGGCTTTGTTCGAGGGTGCAGACCTACATATTCATGGACGATACCTTCATCAAATCAAAATATCGTGGTTAACTTTTGAGTACGGCAGGGCTAAATGCACAGAATGGTACTTTTCCTATTGCATTTGCTGTTGTATCACCTGAAAACAATGATAATTGGGCTTGGTTCTACGATCAGCTCGATCGATATTTGTTGCCCTTTAATACGGGAGCATGGAACAGATATGTATTCTTTTCAGATCGTCACATCGGACTACGGACTACCATTCCTCAATATTTCCCTACTGCCCAACACTCATACTGTCTAAGTCACCTTATGAACAATTTCAAGAAGGAGCTAACTAATTTACAGCTCATGATTCTTCAATTTTGCAATCCAAGATTTACATACATATCACAGTTCACCCTTGACTTGGGTTACAGTTCATTTTATGTTATTATATAGTTCATATATTCCTTGGTTTACAGTTCATATATTCCTTGGTTTACAGTTCACGTTTATCTTGCTTTACAGTTCATATTTACCTTGATTTATAGTTCATGTTTACCTTGGTTTATAGTGCATGGTTCGAATATGCAGGTCCTCACAAAATATTCCTATCTGAACAAGAATCATTGATAATTCTACTCTTCGAAGAAAATATCAAAAAGATAGTGAAAAACATGGATTAGGTAAGGAATTTCCTTGCCGAATCACATCCTAAGTGTTGGACGAATTCGCTTTTTCATGGAAAACGATGGAGCATCATGACAAACAACATTGCAGAGAGTTTTAATAGCTGGATTAAAGGCGCACGTCATCTCCCAGTCACTGCCATGGTTGACGAGATTCGTGTGTAAATTATAACTCTTAAGCATGAAAGATGTGAGTCCAACCTTGATGGAGCGACTATGTTGACCTAAGTCCCACAGAAAAAAGTGGAAAAAATTATGTGGTGGGCCGTGTCTTATGGATACATGCTGCAAGCTTTTGTAAATTCGAAGTGGTTGACGAGAACTCGAGTTATGTTGTGGATCTTCAAGAAAACACCTGCTCTTGTAGAGAATAGAAAGTGTATGGACTTATCGTGTCATGATGCATTTGCGGCTATTGAGGCGAAGGTAGGGGAGGTTCATGAATATTATGATCCATATTTTATGGTGGACATATGTAGGATTACTTACAGGAGGTAATCAACCCAATTCCACAATAACCATAACCTGTTTTACCATTGCATCTCTTAGAGATCAGAGCACCGAGTGTTCCAGTTCAACTTGGACGTAGGAGAACCAGGAGGATAACCTCACAGGTTAATACACAAAAAACTTTATGTAATCGGTGCAAGAAGCCGGGTCACAATCGGCGAACCTGTCAGAACCCCATTAACGGTGACTAGTTATCGTTAATGTTATGTTTGTATTGTTATATATGTCGGGACGAGATTCAAGTGTTTGTAATGTTTGTTTCAGTTTAGACTGAAAATATTCCAGTTTGTTATATTTGTAATGTTTGGAATCAATAGTTCACATGATAAAGACTTGCAGTTCACATGATGGAGTGATGTGTGCATAAACACACATCATTTCTTTACTCTAAATGTTTGTTTTATGCCTCATGTATTGTCTATTTTATGTTTTTAGCATCTTTATATCTTGGAATGTTGGTACTGCTGTGTTTTTATGTTTTTGACAGATTGGCGCGAAGTTTGGAACAAAAATGAAGAAGGATGAAGAAAATGGCAAAGTTATGAGCTCAAAAGCTAAATTTCACGATTTATCATCGTTTCACATGCTTTGAGAGTTAATACAGCAACGTTTCACATTGATAAGCTAGATTAGCATGTTTAGATGTGTTGTATAAGTTTCTAGAATTTTTGGACGTCGTTTAGTACTTTTTGTGTTAGTTTTAAGGTTTAACAGCACACAGTCACGACCACTACAACTGGTCACGGGCAGGATCCACGGAGTCGCGGGCACGACGGCCCTATGTCACGGACGTGACAGTAGTTTTCAGCAGATTTCACGTTTTTTAACCTGTCGCAGGTGTGACATGCATGGTCATGGTCGCGACGTTGTCCCAGATGCGAAACACCTGTTTTCAGCAGTCGGATCGATCTGGTCTCGACCAATGCCTATAAATACGTGTCCTAGAGTTCTTCTAATCAGAATATAGATGGGAGAGAGCTCTGAAATGACAGAGACGAACAAAGGAGGTGAAGACGCGAAGGGGAGAAGCCTTGGAGGGTATTTCAAGGAGTTTTGATCCTCGAACGCATAGCTTAGCTTTGGACATTAGTTTGGAACGCATTGAGCGCTGTAAGACTATCGTTCTCAGTAACTTTTGACTCTGCGGAATGTTTGTTTACATTGCTATGTTTCATTTCATGCTTTGTTTTATGTTTATGTGTGAGTAGTTCATAAGTAGAGATGTATTGATGAATTTTGATGAACTTAGATCATGAGATGTTGAGTATATGAAAGAAACCAGAGATGTTTAATGATGAAAATGTTGCATGAAACCTATTAGAAATACTATACAACATGCGTTTATTAGATTGATCACCTAATATACATAGTTTGAAGTTATAAATCGCGCTAAGTGGTTTTAGTGAGTAGCATATTGATATAATATGATTTATACTAATTGTTATATATAATCAATGGTTTTATATGCATGTGACATGACTAGTTTAAGCTAATTGTTATGATTGTTATGAACGGTAGCTCCATGTTATCATTCAACTCTTTTGATTAAATCATGTTTGAGCTAATTGAAATGGTTTTGATCTACTGAGTTAGTTTAACTATCCGAGCTACTTGTAGGTTAGAAGATAAGGAACGTAGTGAGTTAAGCCAAAATTCATTACAGCCATTCCATATTGATCATTACATCTAAAATTCAGAAACATCCATGATTGATCTATTTGACTCAGAAGGAAGTCAACCATTATCCTTACATTTGTCCTACTTAAGGAAACTCCTGCATATCTCTGTTCGATCTAGTTAGTTTAGTTTTAAGTAGTTTCTTACAACAAACAACCCCCAAACCTTGATTTTCATATTTATAATAGTTCTTTATAGTGACTAAGGAAAGATAAATAATATTGTGACCTTTTCTGTGGGTTTTTCCACTACTGCATTAATTTAATATTTTTAGAGTGAAAGTGAGTGCATATAAATTCTAATTTGACGTGCCTACGACAGCACGCATCAACCACAATCAATTTATGTCCTCAGATTTATTTGCATAGAAACAAGTGAAATATGCAGACTGCGAAATATTGAATTCTATCGCATATATATTTTCTTTTCTGCAGCCTAATAGTTTGACTTCTTTGGTTGTTTTGTATTTTACTTCACATGTGTCATGTGTAAAGGAGACTTCATAATCTTTGTCACATAACTGACTTATGGATAGTAGAATGTGTTCTAATCCCTTTACATAAGCCTAATCTCTAAAGATTAGGGAACCTCTACCAAGGGTTGCATAACCTTTTGTCTTACCTGCCTTACCTTCTCCAAATATGACTCGGGGACCTTCTTCTTTTCTCTAATCTTTGAGCAAGCTTTTGTTCCTAGTCATCCACTGTCAAGATACCATGCTTCATCTTTATGCTCCTGCAAGATAGATAATTCTCACACATGGTACCCATAAGCGTGGGTCCTTATATGTTAGGTTTAGGCACCCATACCTGAATGATTTTCTTGTGTGGTGTCCTGCATTGAAATGCTTTGCGACCCTTTTTCTATAACTATAGCACATAACCTTTGGTTTTGCTATCTTGGTTCCTAATTTCCCTATACCACATGCCGCAGATGCAGTGGGGTCTAGGGTATGGTACGCTCCGTGTAGTAGTGGAAGTTTTGTTCTACTCTGAGTAGTTTGGTACGTGCTGAGGTTTAGGAGGTTTGTATGCCTCTATAAAGCACAACTCCCTTAGGCTTGATATTATGCACCGCTTGAGGTTGTATCACCTTTTGCTTTGCTTTTATAGTAGAGGTGTCTACCTTCTTTGATTGAGCAGTAGAGACTTTACTCTTATTCATCTTCTATGCATTAGAGGTCCCACCCTTCTGTAATATTTTTGCAGGAAGTTCCTTAACCTCAGCCTTACTGACTGGAGGGATTTCGTTAGACTTTATTTAGCTTCATTTACCCAGCTTCTATATCCCAATCCAGATCAATCATATGAGGATTGACCCATGATCAACATTTTCGGAATATCTTAGGTCTTTCCATTCCACGCACCAATCTGCTTTTGCAGTTCAGTATTCCTTTTAGTGAGTTGATCCACCAATTCAGTGAGAAATTTCACTTTCTCATCTGATTGCCTTAGTTCATTTTCAGCCACAAGCAAGCCATTTGACTTCTTCTCAATTTTTCACAAGTTAGATTGTAATTTTCTTTGAAAATTCCAATCAACTCAAGATTTTTTTTATTCTCCCTTGTCAGGGAAATAAAGTTCTCAGAGGTGTCTTGGAGAGTCTCTTTTAGTTCCTCAATGGAGGTAGATAGATCAAAGCACAATGCATTTTAGTCCTCACTCCTGGCCATGAGACATAATTGAGCATTGAAATTGTTTCCTCATCATCTGAATCTGTCTCACTCCAGGTCTTTACAGCACCTTTCTGCCAGAGCTGTCTTTGTTATATTCCTTCTTCTTTTTCTATCCAGTAGAGTCCTGTGGAGCTCGTCTACAATGGGCAGCAAATTGCCCTGGCTTGCCATAGTTGTAGCATACTTCCTTTTGAGCTTCCTTGGGCTTTGCTGCAACACTCTTCTTGAAGTTTTTCTTTTTGAACAGCTTGTTGAATTTCTTTCTGATGTGTATGAAAACACACATCATTTCTTTATTCTTAATGTATGTTTTATTCCTTTTGTATTGTCTAAAATATATTTTTAGTGTCTTTTTGTCTTGGAATGTTGGTACTGCTGTGCTTTCATGTTTTATGGCAGATTGGCTTGGAATTTGGAGCAAAAATAAAGAAGGATGAAGAAAATGACAATCCATGAACTCAAAAAGCCGCATTTCACGTTTCATCGCCATTGCACATGCTTCG
>JAOVYX010004158.1:0-10447 GCA_035668315.1 Drosera spatulata
TTGAAGTGAATGGAGTTGTTCTTATGGTGTTTTTAGCCTTTTCAAGTTATTTGAGTTTTTTTTATGGTGTTTTTAGCATTTTCAAGTGTTTTTGAGTGTTTTAAGCTCATTTCATTGCTCTTTTCACAATTTTCAAGTTATTTGTGGTTGTTTTATGGTGTTTTTAAACTTTTCATGTGTTTTTGAGTGTTTTAAGGTCATTCAAAGGCTGTTTTCGTTGTTTCTTGTCTTTTCAAGTTATTTGAGGTTTTTTGTGCTGTTTTTAGCCCTTTCGTGTGTTTTTCAGTGTTTTGAGGTCATTTCGAGGCTCCTTTCGTTGTTTCTTGAGTTTTCAAGTTATTTGTGATTGTTTTATGGTGCTTTTAGACTTTTCATTCATTTTTGTGCGTTTTGAAGTGAATGGAGTTGTTCTTATGGTGCTCTTTGCCTTTTCAGCTTATTTGAGTTGTTTTGAAGATGTTTTTTGCCTTTTCAGGTGTTTTAAGCTCATTTCAGTGCTCTTTTCACAATTTTCAAGTTATTTTTTATTGTTTTTAGCCTTTTCATGTGGATTTGAGTATTTTCAAGGTCATTTAAAGTCTGTTTTCGTTGTTTCTTGTGTTTTCAAGTTATTTTATGTTGTTTTGTGGTGTTTTTAGCATGTTCATGTGTTTTTGAGTGTTTTGAGCTCGTTTCAACGGTCTTTTTGTTGTTTCTTGAGTTTTCAAGTTATTTGAGATTGTTTTATGGTGTTTTTTCCACTTTACTTTCGTTTTTGTGCGTTTTGAAGTGAATGGAGTTGTTCTTATGGTGTTTTTAGCCTTTTCAAGTTATTTTAGTTGTTTTTATGGTGTTTTTAGCATTTTCAAGTGTTTTTGAGTGTTTTAAGCTCTTTTCATAATTTTCAAGTTATTTGTGGTTGTGTTATGATGTTTTTAGCCTTTACATGTGTTTTTGAGTGTTTTAAGGTCATTCAAAGGCTGTTTTCGTTGTTTCTTGTGTTTTCAAGTTATTTGAGGTTTTTTGTGCTGTTTTTAGCCCTTTCGTGTGTTTTTCAGTGTTTTGAGCTCATTTCGATGCTCCTTTCGTTGTTTCTTGAGTTTTCAAGTTATTTGAGGTTGTTTTATGGTGTTTTTTACAACTTTTCATTTGGTTTTGTGCGTTTTGAAGTGAATCAAGTTGTTCTTATGGTGTTTTTAGGCTTTTCAAGTGTTTTAGAGTGTTTAACACCACAAAAACAACGAAAACAGCCTTTAAACAACGAAAAAGGCTAAAAACACCACAAAACAACCTCAAATAACTTCAAAACACTAGAAACAACGAAAACAACCTTTAAAAGTTATGATAAGTAGTAAAAGCACCCTAAAAGAACATCAACTAAATTGAAAACTTAAGAATCTATCAAAAGGTACTTGAAATGACTTTAAAACACTTAAAATCCTAAGAAAGGGCTAAAAACACCACAAAACATCCTCAAATAACTTGAAAATGCTAGAAACAACGAAAAGTGCCTTGAAATGCTTTTAAAAAACTTTAAAACAAAAGAAAAGGCCAAAAACACCATGAAATATCTTCAAATAACTTCAAAATGCAAGGATCTATTTAAAAAAGCCTTCCAATGAGCTTAAAACACACTAAAACAATTGAAAAGGCTAAAAACACCGTAGGAATAACTTCAAAAGTGAAAAGTGGAAAAAACACCATAAAACAACCTCAAATAACTTAAACACTCAAGAAACAACGAAAAAAACCTTGAAATGAGCTCGAAACATTCAGATGAAAGGGCTAAAAACACCACAAAACAACCTCAAATAACAAGAAAACACAAGAAACATCGAAAACAACCTTTAAATGAACACTCAAAAACACATGAAAAGCCTAAAAACACCATAACACAGCCACAAATAACTTGAAAATTGTGAAAAGAGCATTGAAATGAGCTTCAAACACTCGAAAACACTTGAAAAGCCTAAAAACACCATGAAAACAACTCAAATAACTTGAAAACACTAAAAACACCATAAGAACAACTCCATTGACTTCAAAACGCACAAAACGGAATGAAAACTAAAAAAAAAACAACGTAAAATAACCTCAAATAACTTGAAAACAAAAGAAACAACGAAAAGAGCCTTGAAATGAGCTCAAAATTTTCAAAAACACATGATTGGGCTAAAAACACCACAAAACAACCTCAAATAATTTGAAAACACAAGAAACAACGAGAACATCCTTTAAATGACCTTAAAACACTCAAAACCACATAAAAAGGCTAAAAACATTCAAAATGGCTAGAAACAAATTCAAATAACTTGAAAATTGTGAAAAGAGTATTGAAATGGGCTAAAAACACTAAAAAACACTTGAAAAGGCTAAAAACACCATAAAAAACAACTCAAATAACTTGAAAACACTAGAAACTATGAAAAGACCCTTGAAATGAGCTTAAAAAATTCTAAAATACATCAAAAGGCTAAAAACACCATAAGAACAACTTCATTCACATCAAAACACACAAAAATGAATAAAAAGTTGAAAAAACACCATAAAACAACCTCAAATAACTTGAAAACTCAAGAAACAATGAGAAGAGCCAAGAAATGAGCTCAAAAACACATGTAAGGGCTAAAAACACAACAAAAGAACCTCAAATAACTTGAAAACACTGGAAACAATGAAGACAGCCTTTAAATGACCTTAACACACTCAAAAACAAATGAAAACGCTAAAAAACACTACAAAACAACCTCAAATAACTTGAAAATTATGAAAAGAGCATTGAAATGAGGTTAAAACTCTCAAAAATACTTGAAAAGGCTAAAAACAGCATGAAAACAGCTCAAATAACATGAAAAAGCTAAAAACACCATAAGAACAACTCCATTCACTTCAAGACCAAAACAAACGAATGAAAACTGGAAAAAAACACCATAAAACAACCTCAAATAACTTGAAAACTCAAGAAACAACGAAAAGAGTCTTGAAATGAGCTCAAAATAATCAAAAACATATAAAAGGGCTAAAAGCACTAGAAAACAACCTCAAATAACTTGAAAACACAAGAAACAACGAAACTGTCTTTAAATGACCTTCAAACACTCAAAAACACATAAAAGGCTAAAGACACCATAAAACAACCTGAAACAACTTGAAAATTGTAAAGAGAGCATTGAAAAGAGCGGAAAACACTCAAGAACACTTGGAACGGCTAAAAAACACAATAAAAACAACTCAAATAACTTTAAAACACAAGAAACCACGAAAACAGCCTTTAAAAGACTTTAAAACACTAAAAAACACATCGAAAGGATAAAAACATCATAAAAAAAACCTAAATCTCTTCAAAATGCAAAAACACGAACTAAACGTGGTAAAAAAAAACTCTAAAACAGCCTCAAATAACTTGAAAATCCAAGAATCTATCAAAAGAGCCATGAAATGACCTTAAATCACTTAAAACCAAATGAAAAGGTTAAAAGCACCACAAAACAACCGCAAATAACTTGAAAATGTAAGAAAACGAAAAGAGCCTTAAAATATGATTAAAACCCTCAAAACCACATGAAAAGGGTAAAAACACAACAAAACAACCTCAAATAACTTGAAAATGCAAGAAACTATGAAAAAAGCCTTGAAATAACTTTAAAGCACTCAAAAACATACGTAAAGGATTAAAACACCGTAAAAACAACTCAAATCCCTTCAACATACACAAAAACGTATGAAAAGTAGTAAAAACACCCTAAAAGAACATCAACTCAATTGCAAACGGAAGAATCTATCAAAACAAACTTGAAATGACCTTAAAACACTCAAAACAACATGAAAGGACTAAAAACACTACAAAACATCCTCAAATAACTTGAAAATGCAAGAAACAATGAAAAGAGCCTTGAAATGACTTTTAAAAACTCCAAAACACATGAAAAAGGCCAAAAACACCATGAAATATCCTCAAATAACTTGAAAACGCAAGATTCTATCAAAGAGCCTTCAAATGAGCTTAAAACACTCTAAAAAACATGAAAAGGCTAAAAACACCATCTGAACAACTTTATTCATTTCAAAATCCACAAAAACGAACTAAAAGTGGGGAAAAAAAATAGTCTAAAACAGCATCAAATAACTTGAAAATCCTAGAATCTATCAAAAGAGCCTTGAAATGGCATTAAATCACTCAAAACCATATGAAAAGGCTACAAGCACCACAAAACAACCTCAAATAACTTGAAAATACAAGAAACTACAAAAAGAGCCTTGAAATGTGCTTAAAACACTCAAACGCACATAAAAAGGGTAAAAACACAACAAAACAACCTCAAATACCTTGAAAATGTAAAAAACTATGAAAAAAGCTTTGAAATGACTTTAAAACACTCAAAAACGCATGTAAAGGATTAAAACAGTAAAAACAACTCAAATCTCTTCAACATACACAAAAACCTATGAAAAGTAGAAAAAGCACCCTAAAAGAACATCAACTAAATTGAAAACGCAAGAATCTAGCAAAACAAACTTGAAATGACCTTAAAACACTCAAAACCACATGAAAGGGCTAAAAACAACACAAAACATCCTTAAATAACTTGAAAATGGAACAATCTCAAATAACTTTAAAAACAATTAAAAGAGCCTTGAAATAACTTTAAAAACTGCAAAATACATGGAAAGGCTAAAAACAGCCTCAAATAACTTGAAAATCCAAGACTCTATCAAAAAAGCCTTGAAATGACTTTAAATCACTCAAAACCATATGAAAAGGCCAAAAGCATCAAAAAACAACCTCAAATAGCTTGAAAATGCAAGAAACTATGACAAGAACCTTAAAACACCAAAAGTTGTGTTTTCATTCGTTTTTGTGCATTTTGAAGTGAATAGAGTTGTTTTTATGGTGTTTTTAACCTTTTCAAGTGTTTTAGAGTGTTTTGTGCTCATTTGAAGGCT
Source organism: Drosera spatulata (assembly GCA_035668315.1). Lineage (NCBI taxonomy): Eukaryota > Viridiplantae > Streptophyta > Magnoliopsida > Caryophyllales > Droseraceae > Drosera > Drosera spatulata. The sequence goes on from JAOVYX010004158.1 coordinate 4,924, forward strand.
CTTTTGATGGATTCTTTTGAAGGCTCATTTTAAGCTCATTTTAGCCTTATGGAGTTGCTATTTTCAAGTTATTTCAGGATATTTCATGGTGTTTTTGGGCTTTTCATGTGTTTTGGAGTTTTTTAAAGTTATTTCAAGGCACTTTTCGTAGTTTCTTGCATTTTCAAGTTATTTGAGGTTGTTTTGTAGTGCTTTTAGCCTTTTCATAACGTTTTGAGTTATTTAAGGTCATTTCAAGGGCTTTTTTTTTTTTTTTTATAGATTCTTGCATTTTCAAGTTATTTGAGATTGTTTTATAGTGATTTTACGACTTTTCATTCGTTTTGGTGTATTTTGAAGAGATTTGAGTTGTTTTTATGGTGTTTTTAGCCTTTTGATGTGTTTTTGAGTGTTTTAAGCTCATTTCAATACTTTTTTCACAATTTTCAAGTTATTTGAGGCTGTTTTAAGGTGTTTTCTCCACTTTTCATTCGTTTTTGTGCGTTTTGAACGAAATGGAGTTGTTCTTATGGTGTTTTTATCCTTTTCAAGTTACTTTGAGTTGTTTTTATGGTGTTTTTAGCCCTTTTAAGTGTTTTTGAGTTTTTTAAGCTCATTTCAATTCCCTTTACATAATTTTAAAGTTATTTGAGGTTGTTTTATGGTGTTTTTAGCCTTTTCATGTGTTTTAGAGAGATTTAAGGTCATTTAAAGGCTATTTTCGTTGTTTCTTATGTTTTCAAGTTATTTGAGGTTGTTTTTTTGGTGTTTTTAGCCCTTTCATGTGTTTTTGAGTGTTTTGAGGTCATGCCAAGGCTCGTTTCGTTGTTTCTTTAGTTTTCAAGTTATTTGAAGTTGTTTTATGGTGTTTTTACCACTTTTCATTCGTTTTTGTGCTCTTTCAAGTATTTTAGAGTGTTTTAAGCATATTTCAAGTTTCTTTTGATAGATTCTTGCGTTTTCAAGTTATTTGAGCATATTGCATGGTGTTTTTGGCCTTTTCATGTGTTTTGGAGTTTTTTTGATGTCATTTCAAGGCTCTTTTTGTTGTTTCTTCCATTTTCAAGTTATTTGAGGATGTTTTGTGGTGTTTTTGGCCCTTTAATGTGGTTTTGAGTGTTTTCAAGTCATTTCAAGTTTGTTTAGATAGATTCTTGCGTTTTCAATTTAGTTGATATTCTTTTAGGGTGCTATTACTACTTTTCATATGTTTTTGTGTATGTTGAAGTGATTTGAGATGTTTTTATGGTGTTTTAATCCTTTACATGTGTTTTTGAGTGGTTTAAACTCATTTCAAACCTTTTATCATAGTTTCTTCCATTTTCAAGTTATTTGAGGTTGTTTTGTTGTGTTTTACCCTTTCCATGTGGTTTTGAGTGTTTTAAGCTCAATTCAAGACTCTTTTCAAAGTTTCTTGTATTTTCAAGTCATTTGAGGTTGTTTTGTGGTGCTTTTGGCCTTTTCATATGGTTTTGAGTGATTTAAGGTCATTGCAAGGCTCTTTTGATAGATTCTTGGATTTTCAAGCTATTTGAGGCAATTTTATAGTGTTTTACCACTTTTCATTCGTTTTTGTGCATCTTGAAGAGATTTGAGTTATTTTTATGGTGTTTTTGTCCTTTTGATGTGTTTTTGAGTGTTTTGAGCTCATTTCAAGGGTATTGTCATAGTTTCTTTAGTTTTCAAGTTCTTTGAGTGTTTTTTTATGGTGTTTTTAGCCTTTTCAAGTGTTTTTGAGTGTTTTCAGCTCATTTCAATGCTCTTTTTGTATTTTTCGAGTTATTTGAGGTTGTTTTGTGGTGTTTCTAGCCCTTTCAAGTGTTTTTGAGTGTTTTGAGGTCATTTCGAGGCTGTTTTCATTGTTTCGTGAGTTTTCAAATTATTTTCGGTTGTTTTATGGCGTTTTTTCTACTTTTCATTTATTTTTGTGCGTTTTTGAAGTGAATGGAGTTGTTTTTATGCTGTTTTCAGCCTTTTCAAGTTACCTCATTTGAAGGCTCTTTTGATAGATTCTTGCGTTTTCAAGTTCTTTGAAGTTATTTCATGGTGTTTTTGGCCTTTTCATGTGTTTTGGAGTTTTTTAAAGTCATTTCAAGGCTGTTTGAGGATGTTTCGTGGGGTTTTTAGCCCTTTCATGTGGTTTTGTGTGATTTTAAGGTCATTTCAAGTTTGTTTTGATAGATTTTTGCGTTGTCAATTTCGTTGATGTTCTTTTAGGGTGCTTTCACTACTTTTCATCATTTTTTGTGTAAGTTGAAGAGATTTGTGTTGTTTTAATGGCATTTTAATACTTTACATGTGTTTTTTAGTGTTTCAAAGTCATTTCAAGGCTTTTCTTCATACTTTCCTACATTTCCAAGTTATTTGAGGTTGTTTTGTGCTGCTTATAGCCTTTTCGTTTGGTTTTGAGTGATTTAAGGTAATTTCAAGGCTCTTTCGATACATTCTTTGATTTTCAAGTTATTTTAGTCCATTTTATAGTGTTTATATCACTTTTCGTTCGTTTCTGCGAATTTTGAAGAGATTTGAGTTGCTTTTATGATGTTTTTATCCTTTTGATGTGTTTTTGAGTGTTTTAATCTCATTTCAGGGGTCTTTTAATAGTATCTTGTGTTTTCATGTTATTTGAGTTGTTTTTATGGTGTTTTTAGCAATTTCAACTGTTTTTCAGTGTTTTCAGCTCATTTGAATGCTTTTTTTCATAATTTTCAAGTCATTTGATGTTGTTTTATGATGTTTTTACCCTTTTCATATGTTTCTGAGTGTTTTAAGGTCATTTTAATGCTGTTTTCGTTGTTTCTTGTGTTTTCAAGTTATTTTAGGTTGTTTTGCTATGTTTTTAGCCCTTTCATATGTTTTTGAGTGTTTTGACCTCATTTCAAGGTTCTTTTCGTTCTTTCTTGAGATTTCAAGTTATTTGAGGTTGTTTTATGGTGTTTTCTCAACTGTCATGTAGTTTTGTATGTTTTAAGGTCATTTCAACTTTGTTTAGATAGATTCTTGCGTTGTCAATTTAGTTGATGTTCTTTTAGGGTGCTTTTACTACTTTTCATTAGTTTTTGTGTATGTTGAAGAGATTTGTGCTGTTTTTATTGCGTTTTAATCCTTTATATGTGTTTTTGAGTGTTTTAAAGTCATTTCAAGGCATTTTTTTCGTAGTTTCTCACATTTCCAAGTTATTTGAGGTTGTTTGTGGTTCTTTTAGCCTTTTCATTTGGTTTTGAGTATTTGAGGTAATTTCAAGGCTCTTTCGATACATTCTTGGATTTTCAAGTTATTTGAGGCTATTTTATAGTGTTTTTATCACTTTTCATTCGTTTTTGTGTATTTTGAAGAGATTTGTGTTGTTTTTATGATGTTTTTATCCTTTTGATGTGTTTTTGACTGTTTTAAGCTCATTTGAAGGGGCTTTTCATAGTTTCTTGTGTTTTCATGTTATTTGAGTTGTTTTTATGGTGTTTTTAGCCTTTTCAAGTGTTTTTGAGTGTTTTTAGCTCTTTTCAATGCTCTTTTCACAATTTTCAAGTTATTTGATGTGTTCTATGGTGTTTTTGGCCTTTTCATGTGTTTTTGAGTGTTTTGAGCTCATTTCATGGCTCTTTTCGTTGTGTTTTAAAGTGATTTAAGGTTGCTCTATGGTAATTTTTCCACTTTTCATTCGTTTTTGTCCATTTTGAAGTGAATGGAGTTGTTCTTATGGTGTTTTTAGTCTTTTCAAGTTATTTGAGTTGTTTTTATGGTGTTTTTAGCCTGTTCAAGTGTTTTTTAGTGTTTTAAGCTCATTTCAATGCTCTTCATAATTTTCACGTTATTTGAGGTTGTTTATGGTGTTTTTAGCCATTTCATGTGTTTTTGAGTGTTTTAAAGTCATTTATGGGCTCTTTTCATTGTTTGTTGACTTTTAAAGTTATTTGAGGTTGTTTTAGGATGTTTTTACAACTTTTGTGTTGACTTTTAGGATGTTTTTGTGCGTTTTGAAGTGAATGGAGCTGTTCTTATGGTGTTTTCAGACTTTTCAATTGTTTTAGAGTGTTTTAAGCTCATTTCAATGCTCTTCATAATTTTCATGTTATTTGAGGTTATTTTGTTGTGTTTTTACCCTTTTTATGTGGTTTTGAGTGTTTTAAGCTCATTTCACGGCTCTTTTCATTGTTTCTTGTATTTTCAAGTTATTTGAGGTTGTTTTGTGCTGCTTTCAGCCTTTTCATGTGGTTTTGAATGATTTAAGGTCATTTCAAGTTTGTTTTAATAGATTCTTCGATTTTGAAGTTATTTGAGGCTGTTTTATAGTGTTTTTATAACGTTTCAAGTTTGTTTTGATTTCAAAACGATTTGTGTTGTTTATATGGTGTTTTTAGCCTTTTGATGTGTGTTTGAGTGCTTTAGGCTCATTTCAAGGGTCATTTCATAGTTTCTTGTGTTTTCAAGTTATTTAAGTTGTTTTATGGTGTTTTTAGCCCTATCAAGTGTTTTTGAGTGTTTTCAGCTCATTTCAATGCTCTTTTCATAATTTTCTAGTTATTTGAAGTGTTTTATGGTGCTTTTAGCGTTTTCATGTGTTTTTGAGTGTTTTGAGGTCATTTCAAGGTTCTTTTTCGTGGTTTCTTGTGTTTTCAGGTTATATGAGGTTGTTTTGTGGTGTTTTTAGCCCTTTCATGTGTTTTTGAGTGTTTTGAGGTCATTTCAAGCTTCTTTTTCGTGGTTTCTAGTGTTTTCAGGTTATATGAGGTTGTTTTGTGGTGTTTTTAGCCCTTTCATGTGTTTTTTAGTGTTTTGAGGTCATTTCAAGCTTCTTTTTCATGGTTTCTTGAGCTTTTAAGTTATTTGAGGTTGTTTTATGGTGTTTTTTCAACTTTTCATTCGTTTTTGTGCGTTTTGAAGCGAATGTAGTTGTTCGTATGGTGTTTTTAACCTTTTCAAGTGTTTCAGAGTGTTTTAAGCTCATTTGAACGCTCTTTTGATAGATTCTTGGATTTTCAAGTTATTTTAGACTGTTTTATAGTGTTATTACCACTTTTCTTTCGTTTTTGTCCATTTTAAAGAGATTTGATTTTTTTATGCTGTTTTTAGCCTTTTGATGTGTTTTTGCGTGTTTTATGCTTATTTTAAGGGTCTTTTCATAGTTTCTTATGTTTTCAAGCTATTTGTGTAGTTTTTGTGGTATTCTTAACCTTTTCAATTGTTTTTGAAAGTTTTCAGCTCATTTCAATTCTTTTTTCTCAATTTTGAAGTTATTTGAGGTTGTTTTATGGTGTTTTTAAGACTTTTGATGTCTTTTTGAGTGTTTTAAGGTCATTTAAAGGCAGTTTCTTTTGTTTCTTGTGTTTTCAAGTTATTCAAGTTGTTTTTTTTTTGGTGTTTTTCAACTTTTCATTCGTTTTTGTGCGTTCTGAAGTGAATGGAGTTATTCTTACGGTGTTTTTAGCCTTTTCAAGTTATTTAAGTTTTTTCAATGGTGTTTGTTATTTTTTTCAAGTGTTTTTGAGTGTTTTGAGCTCATTTCAATGCTCTTTTCACAATTTTCAAGTTATTTGAGGTTGTCTTA